>PVJA010019094.1:0-38939 GCA_004027025.1 Myocastor coypus
AAAAAAAAAAAAAAAAAAAAAAAAAAAAGAAGAAAGGGGAAAAGAAAAAAAAAAGTAATGTTGATTTAAAAGTGTTAATGTTCAATTGTTTGATCAATGTTATATACCTATATGTATTAATTTAAACTGATGTGATGATGAAAATATGTAATATAACCATTGTTAAATTTAAATAATAAGGGGCCTGGCGGGATGGCCCAGTGGTCTAGAGTGCCTGCTTGGGGAAGTTTGGGCGGCTTCAGGGACCGCGGTTCGATCCCGGGCACCACATGCTGCGTCAGCCCTTTCCTTGGGGCGGGCTGAGCCGACCATAAAAATGAATGAATAAACAAACAAAGGTTCTGAAACAAGAAAAAAATAAATAAATAAAATTTTAAAAAATTTAAATAATAAAAATATTAAATTTTAAAAAAAGGACCATTGTGTTTAGAGACTGAGTTAAAGGGACTAAATCAGATGGTGCCACTGGTAAACATTGGTGACAAGCATTTCCATGATAGATTGTTCTCATTTCTGAGTCTTTGGAACATTTTTTGATGGGTATGTCTGAGCTTCATTGCAAAAAAAAAAAAATAAAAAATAAAAAACATAACCTGCTACAGTGGAGTTGCTTCTCTGGTATTTCTGTATCTGCAGACTTAGACTTTGTACATTGTACTTCTCTGTGGTCAAGAGATGTAATTTTGTGCCCGCAGCAACCCCAAGCAAGAATCCCTCTGTAGCCTGGCAGCAGGGGTCATGGAATCACACCTTCAAAGATTTGGAAGCTGACTTCACTGTGGTCAAGAAAAAAACTGGAAATTGGAAGTACCTGCTAGTCTTGATTTGTACTTAGGCAGGTAGGGTGGAGGCCTTTCCAATCAGAACTGAAATTTTGAGAGCAGTAGAGGAATGTGTTCTGGAGTTGATTGTTCCTGATATGGACTTCCCATGGTTTTCAGATCGTATAATGGGCAGGCATTTGTAGGTAAATTAGTTGAGGAACTGGCCTTGTTCTATCATTAAGGTCAAAACTACACATGGCTTAGAGGCCCCAGAGCACTGAGCAGGTAGAGAAAAAGCTGCACTTTAGTCCACCTTGGGTGAGTTCTGCCAGGAGATGGCTACAGCTTGGACAACTGTATTACATATGTCCTTCCTCTGATCCCAGTGCACACCATGCAATGAGATGGCTCACATCCTTCCAGATCATGTTTGAGTGGCCTCTCTCTCTTAGGGCGCTATGACAGAAGGACTCTTAGAAGCCGGGTCTACTGACATCCATTGCCAGATCAAAGCAGTTCACTGGGTCCTTGAAGAGCAATAGCATGCCGTCCTAATGCATCACCCAATCCCCTCCCACAAACTGTTGCAT
This sequence comes from Myocastor coypus, assembly GCA_004027025.1. NCBI lineage: Eukaryota > Metazoa > Chordata > Mammalia > Rodentia > Myocastoridae > Myocastor > Myocastor coypus. The sequence goes on from PVJA010019094.1 coordinate 1,355, forward strand.
CCTTTCAGTCTAAGGACGAAATGTAGGTGAACCTTACCAACCAGGGTAAAGGAACCATTTGCATACTAACCACAGTACTACTGTTAAAGTTTGAGGGCTAGCTGCATGGAGCCATCACTCTTTTTTTTATTATTTTTTTTATTTTTACTTTTTTAAAGAGCACAAATTAGAATTTAAAAAAGAAAATACAAGTGGTGCAGAATTTCACTTAACAAAGTAATATGAATTTCACAGAATCTGTTGTCATTGAGGTTCAGGTATTAATTCAAATCATCAGATATACATATATACATATATAAAATTGGATGAAGAAAGAAAGTAATAAAATAATGTATAAGAGATTCAGAAGAGAAAATGTACAAACAATTGAAAACAGGAGACAAAACAGGTTAAGTATTGTTGGCTTCTTTCCATAGACCAGCAGAAATGCACAGTACAGTTGCTCAAACAACCCTGCTTACATACACAGATAAATCTCTTTCCCCCAGTTCCTCTCCTGTCCTTCTCCTCTACACAGTAACACATTCATTTTAAATAAAGTTATTCTCTCTTCCTAGTGTCTATTGTACCCATCAGATTCCATTTTTCTCTTTCAGATGCTAACAATTTCCAGCCCTAGCTTTTAAGAGATCATCAAATTGTGTTAATGACAGAATTATGAGTGTGGAGATTCCTTTAAAAGCTGTAGTTAATGCCACTGTAATGAATATAATGCATATTTTTGTCTTCATAGTAGTTATTCGGAGTACAAGATGCAGACCTGAAAACTTTTCTAAACACTATTGGAACAAATATTTCTTCTCATTGAACTAAGAGAACATAGTTGTATGTATAGTCCAACAATCCATAATAGTAGTGTTATCACCAGAACTGGCAAAGTTGGAAGCTTTTGACTTGAGCCTTTTACAGCTCAGCATACTGATCTTGCTTTACTTTTTGTGCCTCGTGATTAAACTTTTCTGCTGGGTGGTTAAGGCCAAGTTAAAGCAAGAACTATATGACAAAATAAGTAGCCTTTGTATCTGACAAGGTCAACCAAATCCCCTCAGGATTCATCTGGCAACAGGCTGTTGACACTGAGGATATCAATGTGCAATACTAACATTATGCTTGGAGAGGCTGTCATTCTGGTGTTTCAGATGCATAGTAATGTGTTTCAAAACTGTCTCATTGTTATTTCTTATTCAAAGTAATAATAAGAAAGAAACAAAAGACGAAAAGGAAAAAAAAAGAGGATACTGAATTGATCTTCCTGAATTTGCAGCAAACTCATTCTGCTAGATATATTTTCATTGTGAGAATTTTAATTAACGTAAAACAAGAATAGCACTTGCAGAGAGCATGAAACTGAACATACTAGGAGTGACTGAACAACGGGAGTTAAGCTGGGCTCATGCAGGTAAACTTAATTTGGCATTTTGTTACCTATGCCCTTTCACTTATCCCACTTTGTATTTTCACAAAAAAATAACACTATGGAATTTTCCTTATTTTCGTTTTGAGGGGAAGTGACTAAAAAGCTGTCAGTTACTTGTTAAAAAGGAACACAAGCATTTTATTTTCTCCTGGGGAGCTCATGACTGTACTTCTTTACAGAGTTTACCAAAAGAGATAATTTTATTTCCTGTGTAGTGCTTCTAATGTCATCATACTTTTATTAGATAAAACAATCCACAAGCTGTGGAACTTTTTACAAACCTAAAATGTGAGACATGTTCTTGTATCACACATAATTTCACCTTTATTGAATTTGTTTTATCTGTCCTTTCAAAACACTTGAAAATATGAACATTTTATTACAGCTTAGGATAACAGTAGAATGGCATCCGTATTCCCCAGCTAAAAGGCAGAATGTTAGCTTCTTCTTGAAGTCCCTTGTAGAAAGTTCAGTCTGCTCATCAGTATTCCACAGTTCATTTCTGAATTTTGTATTTTTCATAACTCAGTATTTCTATGTATCTATTTTTAAAAACTGTTGACTTAATTTAGTTATGTTTATGCTATTACTTGATTCTGTCCCACTGCACTGAATTTTTGAAATGCTTTCATGGGTATGATTTCCTGTTGAAAAATCAATTCATTTATTACTACTACAGATTGCCTTGTATTCCCTTACATGAATATGGCATGATTTATTCTTCTTTTAATTGTGACTTTGCTGCTAGGGAAACACAACATTAGTTTTTAATGGTGCCAATGCTTGGAAACTTACTGCCATATGTCTCTGATGAAAAAATCCTTAGAATAACAAAAAAACCAATGTCAAATTTTACTATGACATAATTTGACTAAGATTTTACCAAGTGTAATTTTACTAAGACATCAAATTGAATTACAATGTGTATTTCCAATCCTAACATTATCATGTTCGTCTTCTGATATGTCTTCACGAACACTTTTTATTGTTAGGCTTTGAAATATTTCAGTTTAATCATTATGTAAGGAATATCATGTCATGTTTTTAATGAACAGTTCTGGCCAGCAAAATACCTCAGCGTTCTAAAGTGCCTGCTTAGGCAAGCTTAGGCAACCACAGGAACTGCTATTTGATCCCCGGTACCATGAGCTGCACCAGCCACTTCCCCAGGGCAGGCTGAGCTGGCCACAATGTAATATAAATAAAGCTTTAATTAACAGTTTCATGATCACTAGTAAGGGTAGTCATGCTCCCTCTTGTTCATATTACCCTTCTTTCAAATTGTTGATCATGTTTTCCATGCTCTGTGCTGATCTTGTACTGCTGTGTGTTAATCTGCAGAGAATAATTTATACTCCATAATTTTTAGCCCAGTAGATATTCCTTTATTTCCACAAGTATTGAAACAATTCAGTTTGCACGCTTTCTTGCTGGCAAAAATTAATTTGCAGCCCTAAGGTAAATCCTGCAACGCTTTTGTGATTCACTCAGAGGTGAAAGAAGCAACGATGTGTTTCGCGTACCCTTCTGTGACTGCACGACTCCAACTGACAGAGAAGAAGGCGCCACCTTGCCTTGGGGTTTCGACCTTGATATTGTTGACAAGAGTTCTTTTCACAGACTATTTACATTCTTGGGGCTCCAATATGTTGTGGGATTCATTGATACTTTTGCTGTTTAAAATATTCCCCTAGCATTGTGCTGACATGTTGATTACTGTTCTTAACAGCTAAAAAGCTGTGATGCGCCATTGTTAGTAAGAGGATGTGTGTTAGACTGCGTCTGACTGGCGTGCGTTAATTGTGCTATAGCCCCGAGTTGATGTAAGTGGATCAATTATACTCTGCCAATACTGCGAAATTAAACAGAGACACACAAAGAACAACCTGATGTAATGAGTAGTTGCTGCAAATATTGTGAACAGAGGTTTACTTAAACGAAATCTATATTTCCCTCAAGAGCAATATTTTAGAATTCATTAAATTCAATATTGGGGAAGGCTATGAAGAACATGCTTCTTAAAACATGGACGAGAACAACTCAATAGAAAAAAAAAATAAGTGATAAATTTTTAAAAATAAGTAAAATTGCAAATTTTTACATGGAAAATACTTGATTCTTTCCTTCCCTTATTTCCATTTTTGATTTTGTTATCTTGGTAGCAGTAATCAGACTCATAACTTCACACTTTCCAGGTAGGTGCTGTGCCACTGCGTGATACTGCCAGGCTCTCTGGGGCCTCTCTTCTGAGTGTGTAAGAATACATGGTGTGTGTGTGTGTGTGTGTGTATGTGTGTGTGTGTGTGTGTGTGTGTCTATGCATATGGTGGTGAGGAGGCAGGGAGGCCTGATATCTCCTTTACTGTCCTTAGAGGTTCATAAATACAGCAGAAGTTGCTTGCAGCTCTAGTAATTCTCGATGTTTCACTTGTACCTTTGCTCCTCGTACATATAAAACAGTGAATGAAATAATAGGATACATTAAAACGGGAGTGAAAATTGCAAATTTCATTCCTTTCTTCTGTTCACAGACACTAATGAATAGTAGTTAGTATACTATGCTCATCTTCCCACATCTTCAGATTTCTAGGTTTCTGGTTATATAGCAAACACACAGATTTCACACCCTACTACAGATTTTTTTTTTTTAAATCATAACATTACATTTAGTTTGGTGCCCAAAATGCCAACTTGAGTCTCCCATCATGAAGTTACTCATGATGTACAGTGTGCTTTCATGCAAATTAATATCATGAAGTGCAAATGCACACGGCCTGCTGCGACAGATTTGCTTTGCTGCGCAGGCTCTCACTGACTGCCTTCGCTTATTGGCGTCATTCGTTCACACCACCGGATGCTTGCCCAGCTGGTTGTCTCTCCCTCCTGCACCGGGTCCTTGGCTGCCCTTTCATGAATGGTAGTGATCTCACCTCATCCAGGAAAAGACACAGCCCCTGCCCCAGGGTACACAGGCAGCTGGGGGTGTGCAGGAGCTGAGCAGGCACCACAGGGTTTGGTTTACATGACAGAGATGATCTCATAATCATTTAGAGCATGTGTTCAAGGGTGAAGCACTATCAGATTTATTTTCCCCGAGGTCTCTCTGCTTGGGTCACAGATGGCTCTCATCCTGTTGTGTTTACATGGCACTTGCTTCCTGTGCTCAGCCATGGCATCCTGTCTGTATCACGTTCTCATCCTCTACTTAAATGCCCTTGGAGAAGAAGCTACCTTACGAGCTGCATTTTACTTAAGTTACTTCTTTCTTTTGGCCATATTTCCAAACATATTTTAAGTCACACTTTATAGACTGGAAATTAAGCCTGCAAGTTACACAATTTTGTGAGACAAAATTCAGTCGTTAATAGATATTTTTAAATGCATCAGCTTTAATACAGAACACTTCAGTTATGTTGCACTGTTTCTCAACAATTTTTTTTTTGTCTATTTGAGACAGAATCTCGCTATACAGTTCAGGCTGGTCTTGGGCTCACTTTTGTAGCCCAGGCTGGTCTCAAACTAACATTGATCCTCCTGCTTCAGCCTCCCAAGGGCTGAGATTACAGGAGTGCACCATCATGCCTAGCCTTCAGCAAACTTTTAAGTGTGACATAGATAAGAAAATTTCATCCATGTATTCCTACAATACAACAAAACTTTGATTAACATATGTTTGTACTTCAGTACTATACAAGCTATATTAGAATGTGAGTGAAAAGATCCATTGAAATTGGTTATGTCTTTATCCAAAATTTTGGTATTTCATTCATTATAAATTTGTTGCTTTGTTTTTGGAGGATGATAATGAATGTATTTAATCTGAATTCTTACAGTAGTGTGTAAGTGTGTGTATGAGAGAGAGAGAGAGAGAGAGAATGTGTGTGTGTGTGTGTGTGTGTGTGTGTGTGTGTGTTGCTTTTCAGGTCTTGACCCTGAAGTTCTTCACTTTCATCTATCTTCTGGTTCTGAGAAAGTGAAGAAATTCACAAAGCAACATTTGAGGATCTATGTGATAGTACTCCTAAATATTTCAATGTGAATATCTTCTGACAAGATATTCTCAAATTCTCCAAAGCATAGGGTCTCTTTTAAAAAGTAACAAAGCGTGAGCAAAAGAAAACTACGTTGTAAAGTAGAAACTCATCCTGTAATTTCAGTTCTGCTAATGATTTCATGCATTTGAGAGCCAAGCCTCGCTGTAAGTGAAGGCTGGACACACAGGCACTAAAACAATACTCAGGATTGCATAGTGCACTCACATTTAGGGGATAAATTTTTATTTAGTTCACAGCCTCAGGTTCTATTCTGAGAGTTATTGCTTCAGCACAAGCTGTGGCATAGAAATCTACCTTAAACACATTGCTATCTGCAACTAGTTCTGATAGAGATATTCCCCTTGACCCATAGGGCTCAGGGGTTTGCAAGATTTAAAATGTCATATCTCTGGTCATGTAAGTGGAACCTGAGATGTCAGTAGAATCTCATATGTGTCAAGGCATAATCAAGGTAGACACTGGTCTGCCCTCAGAAGTCTGCTTCTGAATGAGATTTTACATCAGAGAAGCAGGAACTTAGATACAGACTCATCCGATTTTCTTCAGCAATACAAAAGAGATTCACTGGACTGACAAATCTCTAGTAGTTTTAACTCCTGCCAATAATAATGGCCTCTGAAAGTTCTTGATATCTAGTGTCATAGAATGAGTACTTCTCATTGTATTTCAAGAAGTTCTCACTCACTAAATCTTATAACATGGCATTGTCTGTACCCCTGATGAAGAATGTGAGACTTATCAAAGTTCAAGTATTCTTTCAGGTACAGTGGCAAATTCATTATATTAATTTTTAGTAGCCTGCCACCTGCCCTGGTAAATACTGAAAACTGCTTGTTGCAACAACGAGGACATCAGATAGGAGCAGCCTGAGAGTGATTCAGAACCAGGACACAGTAAATGCTTTCTGTCAAATCTTAAACATGATTTCAAAGAAAGAGCGAAACCTCAGCCTCCAGGAAAGGGGCACGTGCTCTCATTTGGAAGACATGAAGGATGGCATGGATCAGATCATCTGACAGGGGGACTAAAGCGAGAGAAGAGTGAAGCCAGAGTCACGAAGCGGCGTGATGATGCGCTGGGAATACACAGGCATGCTGAGTTTCAAAGGCTTGACCAATTTGCTCAGTCATGTCTAAGGTTTAAACAGACATCAAGGTTTGGAAAGAAAAGACCTCGGTAGAGGTGAAGAGTGGACTATGTAAATAAATAAATTTGGGGTATCATTGGAAGGTTCTGCAAATAATCTCACACAGCTGTGGGCTCCAATTGGATTTCTTATTGACGCTGACATTTTCAAACAGTTCTTTTAGGCTTTGCATACAATTACATATACTTTAAAGTTCCAACTGAACAACTTAAGCTAACATTTCTAAGCAAATAAATTTTGTATAAATTCGCAAGTTACTTACTCACCATTTCCCAAAACATATTCTGCCAATGCATACCAAGTGTATATCTCTATTATTCTGATGATAAAAGTGGCTGTGATTCAATCTGTTTTATACCATCTTAGGAGACATGAACACATGACCAATCATAGTAAAAATATCTTTCAAGATATTTAAGAAATTCCTGGAGATCTGAGTAAATTTGTCCTTAAAAGAACAAGTAAACTCTGAGATCTTCCATGCTTCTACTTTTTTTTCTTTCTCTTTCTATCTTTTAGTCTTGTTTCTTAGAATTTTCATATTGGGGGACCCACTCTAGGACACTGTAAGATTTAGTGCTTATGTGGTCACCTGGAGGATTCCAGGTGAGCCATGAAGCTCAAGATTCACTTTTCTGCTGCAGAGCTCAGAGCTGTAGTACAGTCTCTCCCTTTTTATCTTCTGTACTCCACACAAGCTGAACTAACACTGAGGCAGACTTTGAGAGAATGACTGCTGGACGGTTCCCCACATGGCCTTGGATCAGTCCTGGTTTTTATTTTTTTATTTTTTCTTTGCTCATTTTTCAAGAATAACTATAGACTGTACTGGGAATGCATTATTGTGAGCTACGGAGGGTATGGAAGGCAGAGCATCCCAGACTCTACTCCAAAGCCCCTTGAAAGAGGCCTCTTTCCAAAGGTCTTTCCCAGAAAGTCATATTTCTTTGGACATAAAATAGGGCACAGCTTCTTTTGGGTGTCCCCAAACCATGCTAAAAGTGAGGGTATAAACTGATGAGATCACATTCACTCAGATAGCATTCGGCAGATAAGTAACTGGTATTGTAATTAATCCAGGCTTTTGTTAGCCACTGACATCTGTGAGTCATAAATTTAGTTCATAGGTTTACATTTCACTAGAATTGGACAAGTTAGTAGCCAGTGTTCTATGAACTTCTTCCACAATAAATTTCCTAAAGAAAATATCCAACACCTCATTGCTATTTGTTACTATTTATTCTCTCAAGTAATCTTTCTTTCAGTGGGGTAGGAGAAAGATTATCTTCACCTTTGTTGACTTAAATATAGAGAACAATTTCAGTGGTGGGATGTTGAAGCCATATCCATGAGATGTTTGTATTCAGAATATTGAAATCCCTCAGGTTTTGTTTTATCACACCCATTATGTATACCCTGATAAATAATACTACAATTATCCTGTAGTACATTTCCAATAAATATCTGATGAATGATTCAACATTATGCCTTATGTCTGCATTATCCCCCGGTGTTTCATCCAGCCATGAGGCATGTGGTATTCCAGAGATGGTTGAATCCAGAGTGTGTGAACCTGGGATTAAGGGTGTGTGATCAGCTCACTGATTTTTTTTTTGTTTGTTTGTTTTTTGTACCATCTAATCCCAGCAGCCTGGAGAGAGTATAAAAGGGGTGGAAAGATGTCACATTTTGTTACTAATTTTGCTATCTTCTATCTACCATGAACTATTTCCTGCCGAGCCATTCTGCCTTTGGTTCAGCCATTATGGCCTGAAACCCCTACGAACTGTGTTTTCAAGAAGCCTTTCCCCATTAACTTTGGGTAGTAGGTACTCTGTCTCAGCAACAAGGAAAAAGTAACTAAGACACTACACAACTTTTTATGTTGACAGTTACTAATTTCCCTTCGGATGACTAATAACAACTATTAGTATTCCCTTATTGTGGATTCCTCTTGATATTCATTTGTCCGACATACATGATACGACGCTACGAGTGCTTGTGATGCCCCAAATTCACATGCTGAAATGTAGACACCAACTTCATGCGTGAAAATGTAGAGCCCCTTGGAAGTGATTACTTCGCGATGTGAAGCTGTCATGATGAACCTGAGAGCCCTTATGCCTCCTGTAACCTCAGGGTGCAACAGAAAAGCCCTGGCTGAGGAAGCTGCGCCCTAGGAGACAGCACATCTGCCGCCGCCTTGATACTCTCAGCCTCCTAAATGGTGTAAGGTAAGGTTCTGTTTTATAAGCTGATCCGTTTATAGAATTGTACAAGGAACCCTAAGGAGGCTAAGTAGGGTCAAGAAGAAAGGAATGACAGCCCTTTTTGTACCACTCCCTCTTAAGAACCTCATTCAACTTTCCTCATGGTGGTGTTGCTTCAGAACACAGAGGTGAATATGAGTCTCTGATATCCTGGGAAGAATGGATAGAACTGGAAAGAAAAAGTGGCCCATGGCTTGCACCAGCTTGATGGAATCTTTAGCAGATGCAGTAGACACAAGTCAGAAATGAGATGTAATGTACCAGGCAAAATAAGCACACCCCTTGCATTTTCAACAGTACGGGTGCAATACGCAACGTCTACAGAGAGACACATAGTATGTAAATCTTTTGGAATATAAGCTATTCAGACAGATTCTGGTGTAAAGTGTGCCTCAAACAATAAAACTTCTACAAATTGTAGAGACAAGGAGAGATATGAGATGGGCTGGAAACAAGGAGAATTTCAAACATAGTCACGTATTTATTCAGTCTGCTCCTTCCTTTTTATCCTTTCCTGCCTTATCGACTTCCCCTATTTAGGTGTCAGTTAAGCATCACTTAAGGATGAAGTTCCTGTTGCCAGTAGCTGTGCCTTCGCAACTCTTCAGACATTTGCACAACTCCTACGTCTTCCCTGTCTGATGCTTTTCCCGCTTTATAGTTAGAAACATAGTCACAGCTGCTTTCCTCTCCCTGGTACAGTACAGCGAGGGGAAAAACATGATCTGTAGCATAGAAAGATGAAAAACGCTCCAGTGGCTGGGAGATCTATGTTAGCAATAGTAAGAGTTTGTGCTGATGGCGTTTCCCTTCAGGAGAACAAATGCTACTTATCCTAGGAGCTCTTGTTCCTGAAATGCTCTAAATCTCATTAAAGGAGAGCCTATAAAATATCTCCTGATGATTCTTCAGATGGGTCTGAGATATCCTAAATAAGTTAAACATGAAAAAAATTTGCAGAATGGAGACTTGAAAAGCATTATCCCATCCTCAATGAAATCCCAGCTAAGAAACAGGATGTTACATTAAATCTGAGGAGTTATGGATCAAATGTGGATATTGGCTAATAATGATATAAAACATTAATTGTACCAAATGGGTTAAACTAGGGAAATCTTAATAATATGAGAAACTGGGTATGGAATACTTAAAAACTTTTTCACTGTGTGTTTTCTGATAAATATACTTTAAGATGAATGTTCATTTTAAAGAATTTATTTAAATAGTTATTTGGGGGATTAGGGATTTAATTTATGACCTTGTGCTTGCTAGGGGATGGTACTTTCCTGGCCCTAAAACATCTTTTGTGTATATTGTATCTTTCCCCTTTGACGCTGTGGTCTTTGAAATGCAGAATGCCTAATGCAGTCAGTTCTGCATCCTCTGTGCACTGTCCACAAGGAAGTACTTGATAAATAGTTCTTGGGTGAGTTGAGGAATAAACAAGGGAAATAAGCATTTAGCAACTGACTGTGAAAAAAAACCTTGCCTCCCTAATGAAGCCCACATTTTATCTGCGAATTATATTTCTGCAAACCACCAGTGAGGATCAAAATGAATGCCATCTGCCCTTTGTTCACCGTGGAGCCTCTACACTTGGGTCCTGCAGCCATTTTCCCCCCATCAACTACCCTGCTTATTTCTTTCTTCCCAAAGGTATCCAAATCAACCTACTCTGCTTTCTCTGCCAAGCACAGCAGGTAAATCTGTGAAAACCAGAAAAGGCACAAGGACACAGCCCTAGGAAAGGATGTTTAGGGATCTTGGGCTTGTTCTCCCCTGGAGAAATTGCTCCTGCACATGCCCTGGCCCAACGATGTCATGTAGAAAATCTTAAATACTAAAAGAGAGTCAAACCAGTGCAGGAGAGCTCGTCTTAAGGGGAAATTATTCCTGAAAATGTAAGGGTTTAACACCTCTCTCCATTTTACCATATGTTACTTGCAACAGAAAGATTTTCAAGGCCAGATCTGCCTACTGGAAATGGAAATTTTCATTAAGACACAGAAGAAGTATTTTCAAATGCAAGAGTCCTTTAGAGTACGTGGAAGATTTGATACTGTGGCAATAAGGCACTACCAAGAGCTGCCTCCGAGGCAACTTATCCACATGCTTTCAGAGCTAGAGGAGGCTTTGATAGTTGGCAAATGGATTTCGTGCAAAGAAGAGGGCAATTTTGTAGTGCTGAGCTAGTGCAGGGAGTAGAGAATGCAAAAGGAATAAGTTTCTCTTTTTTTGTTACCTCTGCCCAGAGACTGGAACCAGAACCAATGTTATTACTATAATTGTCTTAACCATAAGTACCTTTTAAAATTTTTAATGAAAACTCAAACACATTTATTGTTTAATAATATAAAGAATTAGTTCAAAGTCCACAAAATTAATTTATGGAAGAATATATATATATATATATAAATATATATATATATATATATATAATTCGTGTGTGTAAGATTTCAAATACTATTTCAAAGAAGCTAAGGATAAATTATTTTATTTATTTATTTATTTATTTCTTGTTTTAGAACCTTTGTTTGTTTATTCACTCATTTTTATGGCCGGCTCAGCCTGCCCCAAGAGCAGGGCTGGCGCAGCATGTGGTGCCGGGGATCAAACCGAGGTCCCTGAAGCCGCCCAAGCTTTCCCAAGCAGGCGCTTTAGACCGCTGAGCCATCCCGCCTGGCCCTAAGGATAAATTATTAAAAGCCTCTTGGTAGGTAATAAAAAAGAAAACATGAATTTAGGCAATTAATGCAATATATTTACTTATTAATATTTTAATGTTTTTAATGCTAGTTAAATGTCAAGCATTCTAATGATTAAAATATATGTCCATGAAACTGAGACCTATGATTAAATTTTGTTTATTAATGCCTTTTTGACTAAGAAATTAACTCATAATTATCAACGAATAATGAATATCTACCAGATATATAAATAGGTTCACATATTCATTGATTTACTTAAAACATATATTGTGTGTCCAATGAAGAGGAGAGAAACAATGTAAGCATGAACATGGTTTATTTTAAGTTTTCTGCTGCTTAGAGGGAAATACAATATCATTATTTATGGTTTATGTTTACCTGCTGTCCTTTAAAATCAGATAACAATTTTAGCATGAACAAATCTGAGTAGCGAAAACCAGTAGCAATTATCCACTAAGACTTGCATCAGAGTGTATTCACTTGTAACAGACATTAAACATTATAATGCAATGAATATCCAAATAGGAAAGTTCCATGTTAAAAAAAAAAAAATGGTAGACCTGTCATTCATTGTTAACTGAGCAACCTGAAAAACTGCCTCTCATCACCAGTGAACTGACTAAAGTAACACTTAACTTAGGCGAGTGACTTATTTTGAAGGGAACCGTCATTAAAGTACGCCTTCCCACCTCCCATCAGGGTACACGACACGCTTCGCACCAGCCAAGGCATCTGCCTCCTTCGCTTCTCATCTCCTTAGGCATCCGCAGAAAACAAGTCAGGAGCCAAATGCTTGCTGTCCCCGAACCAGTTGATTATGGCAGGAGGTCAGCGCCATTCAGACCTGCGATGCGCCGGTAGGGTAACGCCATACTTCAGCACTTACTGGAGTACTTCCAATCAAGGATAAATCGACACAGACTGTGGCCAGCATCAGCAGGAAGATAGTTTTGTGAAGAGGAACTGTTTAATATTAAAGAAACATTTGGCTGGACTATAAAAAGTGTTAAAAGACAAATAATATAATTTGAACTTTTTCACATCAACGAAGCACTTCGGATAAAAATAAGTTCTCTTCTAGCTTATTTTCTAAGATGGGATTACATGTTTCTGAATGACTTTATAAATCAGTACGCCTTCCATCATAATCTTATACACATTTCTGCATTGTCAATAACGTTTGAATGTCTGCAAGTAAAATTATTTTCTTTTTTCCAATTTCCTTGATGAAATTCTATGTAATTCTTCCAGATTTAAGTAATAAATTAAGTAGTAACATTTTAAAGAGTTTTTAATTATAGCAATTACATTATAAAATATCTTATGCAACTCCATTGATGCTATGCACATAGTTAAACAGAGACTTTTTTTTTGCTATAATTTATTGGCTAACAGGGCCAAAGTATTTCACTGGAGAGTTTATAGTATGTAAAACATTATAGGGAAAACTGGGAAGAAATTTTAGAATGTCTAAGATGGTCTTAAAAGTGAAAATGGGGGCTGTCAAAATAGCTCAGCAGAGTAAAGGGCTTGCTTAGGCAAGCTTAGGCTAGTGCAGGCACTGGAGTTCCATCCCAGCCCCAAGGGCTATGCCAGACTCAGCCCCAGGACACACGGAACCGGCCATGAGTGTGGGTGTGACTGCACCCCGGAAATCCCAGTGCTGGGGAGTCTGAAAGCAGGAGGTTCACCGCAATCTGAGTGGCGCACAGTGAGACCATGTAACAACTAAATACATGAGAAATAAAACGGTAAATAAATAAGAGAAAATGGTGAATAATCTTTGGTAAATCAGTGCATTACTTTTGATTGAAAATTTTCTTTAATGAAAAGAATCCAACTTATCATTACATAAGCTGTTATCCAGACAATAACTAACATTTTTATACATGAACCAGTGATAGTTTTAGAATTTATTGTACTTTAGAATGAAAGTTTAAAGGATTTTTTTGGAATAGCTACACTGAGTGTAGTTAATTAAATTTATGATCACAAGTGAAATTGAAATATAGTTTATTGTTTTCGAACCATGGGCGAACTGTAATTATGTAAACCTTGACAAAACAATGAATTTCTTCCTTCTCTCAGAATCCCAAGATTACTTGTCTATGTAAAATTTTTTGTTTCTCCAAGCAATTTGTGAGTATTTATTTTCTCTGGATTTTGGTCAATATTTATATTTCCGGGTATAAAAAATTTAGAATGTTGGGCTATTTTGATGGAGTAGGAGTGATTCTTTTTCATGCCTTTCTTTCTTTTTTTTTTTTTTTTTTTTTTTTTTTTTTTTTTTTTTTTTTTTTTTTTTTTTTTTTTTTTTTTTTTTTTTTTTTTTTTTTTTTTTTTTTTTTTTTTTTTTATCAATAGACTTCCTTCAGTTCTGCTGTCCATATGTATTATAGGTCGCTTACCTTCTTTTGTAACTTCTGTTTGTAGTGAGTACGGTGAGAATATTTCAAATCTGCTCTCATAGCAAATTTTAAGAGTCAGAGGGCCCGGCGGGATGGCTCAGTGGTCTAAAGCACCTGCTTGGGAAAGCTTGGGTGGCTGCAGGGACCGTGGTTCGATCTCTGGCACCACATGCTGCGCCAGCCCTGTCCTTGGGGCAGGCTGAGCCAGCCATAAAAATGAGTGAATAAACAAACAAAGGTTCTGAAACAAGAAATAAATAAATAAAATAAAAAAATCTTAAAAAAAAGTCAGATGCACAATTGTTAATGATAGTACCTGAGAAATTTATTCCTTCTTATAACCAATACTTTGTACCTTGTCAACGGTAGGGGCTAGGGAGATAGCTCACTAGGATAAGTGCTTGCCTGGCAAGTGCAAGGACTTAGTTCAATCCATGGTTCTGCAGAAACAACCCTAAAAAGCTTGTCCTCCATCATGTATCTGTTGAACCATCACTCTGTGTACACTGATGAGCTCCTTTTTAAAAAAAAAACAAATTACTCATAAATGAATTCAGGCAGTACTTTTCCATCTTTGTCTTCTAAATTTCACTTGGAATAACAACATTCAAATTTATCTATATTGATGCAGACGGTAACATTTCCTTTTTGAAGCTGAAAAATAGTTGACCATATACATACACATATACTCACACACAGACACGCACACACACACACACCCATACACATACCTAAGCTACATTTCCCATTTTATCACAGTTTCTGTATTTGTTCACTATTAGGTGGATATTTAAGCTATTTGTACATGTTGGCTAGTATGAATAATGTAACAGAGGCTACAAATATTTATTGTAGGTAACTATTCTCATTATCTTTGAATATATGTTCAGAAAAGTGACATTTTTGCTTATTGACATGATGGATTTTACATATTTTCAAGATTGATTCACTAGATTTTGATGCACTCAAAAATTTCTTCTAGTGGACATAATTTGAAATGTAGTGTAATGTGAAAAATGACGCCTAATTTTAGTGTAACAACACATGGGAACATTATATTTTCAGTTTAGGAGTGTTTTATTTAATAAAACTTTTCTAGAAAACTTTATAATACTGCTATAAGTAGTACTTTGAAACTGAGCTATTTGTAATGAATTTTTCATAATGCCAAGATTTTGTGAACATAATAAAAGGAACTTCAGATTTTTCTGTTTGGCAATAATTACTGTGAGACACATTTCTCAGCTCTCTCCACATTTCTGCTTTGAAAAACAGCTGATTCCTAGGAGTTACAGTGACAGCCAGTTGCAGACGTATGGAAATAAATTCGGAAGGGAGGAACGTGTTTTCTCCTTCCTCTGCACTGGGAAATGTCTGTAGCAGCAGCGCCTGTTTCTGAGGGGATTGTTCTGTGGTTAGGTTTGAGAAGCTGCTGAGCTCCGGAAGGGGGCGCCTCACTCAGCCCCTGCCCAGGCTTTCCCTCGTTCCGTGGCTTCCTGCTTAGGTGATAGATTGCTTCAGTATGTCCCTATCAGAGCCTCTGCCTTTGCTATCGCGTGCAATGGATCATTTGGAATGACTATGATGTATTTTATTATAACTGTTTTTTTTTTTCTGTTTTGGTTGAGATGAATATCTTTTCTGCTTGTTTCTTTATCTTCTTTTTCATCAATTAACTTCAAATAGATGCTGAATTTCATACCGTGATAGATTACACTTGACTATAATTTTTAGTCTATATACAGACATAGGTACAGATATACTTACTTTGCCCTATAACTTTATGAATGCACAATTTTATGTACTAAATTCCATCACTTGTCTTGACACTTTTAACATATGCTACAGTTTTCAAACTATTAGTAATACACTCCAGGACAGCCAAGATTTTGCCCTCTTTCATTCTTGTGGAACAGTATCAGAGAAGAGATAAAATTTGCATAAATGTTTATTATTAGAATGTTTGGGAAGATCCTATCTCAAACCCTTTCTTGAAAAAAAATGTAAAATTTGGTGTTGCTACAGTCTAATTTTATATTTGTTTGTTTGTTTATTTTGATGGAAACCGGGTTCAACTCCCTAGCCCCTTAACAGTCTAATTTTATCTTCTTGGTAAACTATATTTTCTTCTCTGTCATCTTAAATCTTTTCTCCATTTTTACATTTTTTCAATGTTTCCAAAATATATTGATTTGAAATTAAATGCATCCTTCTTGATATCTTAGACACACCTCACTTGGAATTCATTTTCAGTCATTTACAGCAACATTCTTGTAAACTTCATCTAATTGTCTTCTTAAATATGATGCTTATATTTCCTATATTTTTATTTCATTTGCAGAATTTTGGGCATGGCCCACATTCTCTCCTGCATCATTTAACATTTCCTTCTTTTGTGTAGTTATTTCTGTGATAAATTCAGATTTAATTAGTAATATATTTCAGTTCTGTAGGTATAGCTTCACAGGCAGGTAGACTAAACTTTCCATTTTACTGAATATTAATTTCACCATTCTTATTGTGCTCTCATTTCTGTTTGTTCCTTTGCTATAACTAGCCACATTAGTTTCTTATATTTAGTAGATTTAATTGCTATGTTAAACACCCTAAATCTGTGTTTTAAAATATTTTCATGAGTGCTTCAGATCAACTGACTTCGCTTGAGCTGAATTGATGCCTCATTTTTATTTTTATAGGACATTAGCATCGCTTTATTCCTTTGTGAACTTGTAATTTTTTCACAGACTCATTTTGAGCAAATAATAACAGTCATGTTATTTTGCTTTCCTTGTTGTTTCATTCATACTTACTTTCTCTCCTTCTTCCTGGATAGCCACTTCACTTTTAAAACCATCTGCCATGCCCCTAGCCCACGAACGTTTCATGTATGTGAAGGTACTACAGGTCATCGAGAAAACAGTAGGAGCTTTTCTAAATTCAGCTTTTCAAGGCTGAGTTTTTGTCCTACCTTATGTCGTAGGTCCGTCGGCATCAAGGGGTTTCTGCAAGAGCTTAGCTCCGAGGCCCTGACACTTTTGCTATCGTTCACGAGACCACTTGCCAGCTGCAGCCTGTAGCACCGAGCCCAGCTCCTGCATGGCACACCTGTGCTCACTGCAGATCTCCTCACTTCCTGGTCTCTCTTCTAAGTTTACATTCACTTGCTTTAATCAATGATGCTTCTGAATCTTGGAAACGTGAATCTTGTTCTTAACCAGATAATTTTTCAAAATTTTTTATTTTATTAATAATATTCCTAGTATAAAATATTTAACAGATTATAATATGTAAATAATGTTTATAATATTTTATAGAATATTTTTCATATTTTGCTGGATACAGCTTTAGCTTTTGAAAAGTAATGTTCAAATGAAAAGTAACATATTTACTTTCAACATGGGGTGTTAGATGTGAATACCTTAATTTCTTTTATTTAAGAGCTCAATAAATGTTCTTTAATATAACTAAAATCTCTGAACATGTCATTGTATGCTTGTCAATGTGCTGTGACGACCAAAGATAATAATCCAAGCAGGTAACAACCGAGTAAGTTGTGATCAGCCGCATTTTCAGTGGAAGACTGAAAGTTACAGCAGTTAAAAGAACTTTCCAAAAGCTGCACAATCTTAAGTTTTATAGTCGAGATTTAGAGTCAAAAATCTGATTCCCTGTATTAATCACTTAATAAAAATCAAATTGCTAAAATGCTTTGGTAAGTGCTAATTTCCATGTTTTCACTTTGTGGACTCTAACCACCAATTGCTTTATTTTGCAAGGTTTTATTGTTTGATCACACTGTAAAAAAAGAGACACACTCATTACGTTTTCTGTGAACAGTTGACAGCACAGTTCATGGAGACGTCTCCAAGCCTCTCTCATGGAAACTGAAATAAAGGAAAAGGCAATTCTGTTTTTTTGCCTGGAGGAGAATAAGATGTTTCTATGTAACTTCATCTCCGGATGCACATTACCTGTGGGATGGCTGCCTATCAGAACGGGCAATTTCTCTTCCAGCCTTGTGACTCCATCACAAGTATGCCTGCAGCAGAAGGTGAACAGTGGATTCTATTCTGAAAGAATTAAACTTCGGGTGACTGCGTTTCTGACATGAATAATTTGGACAGCGTGAGAATTCATGTATTGTATGGGGAGACACCCCACCCCAGTCCTTGTAACTGCCTTCTTAGCGAATGACAGCTATAAACATCTTCTATGGCAGGCTATCATATAGCTTCTGAGTGGATTTTAAAGGATGTGTCTCAATCCAAATATAATCTCTAAAATTTAAAGTCCTGTAGTTGGATTAATGTGTAAAGCAGAATAATCATTCTGCTGGCTATAGTTTTAAGAACTCTGTAATATTTGACTTGTATTAATAACAGAAAGAAGATATGTCAGGAAAATATTACAGTTTCACCTTGCTCAATTATTTTGACATTAGGCATGTTACTTATATATCTTTGAAGCTCACTTTATTTGCAACTTGTAATCTGGGGATTTTATATAGGGACAATGATATTTGCTATTGTTAGGAATAAAAGCACTTTCTACAGCTTTGTTGTGTTAAAGGCATGACTCACAGCTGATGGGCTTTAGGGAAGTGGCCAGATATTGACAGCTTTACCAGCATCAAGTGAATTAATTTACTGATGAATTCAGTATTAAGCTGTATGCACAAATTGAGTGAAACAGCACACTGGGTATTTTTTGTTCTCCTCTCTTTCTCTCTCTCTCTCTCTCTCTCTCTCTCTCTCTCTCTCTCTCTACCTCCCTCTCACTCTGGCTATTGCTCTCTCTAGGCCATAATTTTAAGTGAAATAAATCATACACACAATAATGGGGCATACATATTGCATTTCTAGTATGAAAAACCCCAAACCCAAATAAGGTACAAATTGAGGAAGAAAGACTTTGCAAAGCAGGGAGAACCCAGATCCCTCTGCACTTGTCTTCTCAGTGGACAATGGTAAGGTAATTATACTCATCATCTAAAATACCATGGCTGAGTGCTGATTTTATGATGGAAAACATAGCCGAGGCCTTCGTCTTGAACTGCTTCATAGCTTGTGAAATAACCTGCAAAGGAAAGAAAACAGAAAGGTGAGCAATGGTTGACAATCTGAAGATGTGTCTATAAAACATTAAAAATATATGTCCTTCAGAAGCTTCAAACTTCTGCGGGATTTGTAAGCTGTGACATCTTGCAAGTTAAAGTTTATAGGATAAATTTCCAAACATGACTGAACTTTATTGAAGATTCCCTAAGCAAAGAATACTAGACTTTTGGCTATATAGGCTCAGTGTTTTGAAGATATCAACTGCAATAAATTAATTATAATCTACACATAATCTCCAGAAAAATCACAGCATATATTTTTACTTGAATCTGAATCTGAGGCTATAAAAATGGGGCTGGGATAAAATTAACAATCTTCAAAAGATAAGCTAGAGCTTCAAAATTCCAAGCATTTTATAAAGCTTCATTCATTTAGGTCATAAGATAAGATTCTCATGAAGAAAATGCTGCGGTAAAGGACCTAACATAAAGGTGCACACCCACGGACCTGTGTATGCTCTGGTCACTCCGGAATGGGGGAAAAAGCCAGAGTCAAATCCCTCAAAAACCAAGTGGGCTTCTTGGCACACGATCCTGAAATAACTATTTCTCTTGGTTGAAAATCTCTATTTTGTGAATTTAGAGACTGAGATAACCAAAATAATTATAATAACTATTCATATTTTAAAAATTTGAAAAATTGAAAGCACTACAGAATGGTCTAAACATTAGCAATGTTCATATTGGAATTTTTGATAGAACAGCATCGTATGGAAAGTACACGCATGGTGTACCCAGCAAGCCAGAAAAATATCGCTGCATGTTTTGCTATGGCTTCATACACACAACTTAATGAGATCATTGTAATTTAATTTCTCAAATATTTATTAACTGAACTTTGTGGTTTGAATATCCTTTTTTTATTTCTGGTCCCAAACTCAGGAATCAAAATCAGAACTTTGCACTTTACAGACAGGCATTTTTGTCACTGAGCTATCTCCCTAGCCTGGTTTGCATCTTTCAAATGAACTTAATAAAATTTCAGCATACAAAATGTGTGTATCATTTATAAATAAATACTACAAAGCTTATAACATAAACTTCCTATTTCTAGCCCCCAATTTGCCCTATTTTTATTCCTTTTTTGGTAACACCTATTTTCAAACCTGTAGTATTTTTCTCACATTATTGATATTGAAATCAATAACATGAATCTTCATCTAGTTATTTTCCAATTTAATTTGCTCTTTGTTGACTCTGTCCATAAATAAGTACGTTTCATTGATTTTACCAAAGACAAAATTCAAATGGAAAAATTTCAGCAGGTAAAAGTGACTAGTTAAAGTTAAACCAAAGGGAGAGATAGATGCTCCATTGCTGTTAGGAAAGCTGTGTTTGGAGAAGTTTGAAAAGGATCTTTTCATACTTGATGCCAGCCCAAATATTGTAAGTACCTCAATTCAGCAAAATAAGCCAATATAGTTCAATAGTCCATAATAGTAGTGATTTACCAGCACAACAGACAAAGTGGTGATATAATAATATAATAAAGGCTCATTTTGTGGTGAAAAAATATATGCGCACAAGATAATTAGGACAGATATACAGCTGCTTTCTCTTAATTCAGTGAGAAGAAAAGTTTGTACTAATATTGCTTAGACAAGATATCATGCCTGCATGCTGTCCTCTGAATAACTACTACAAAGAAAGTATGCAATGTATTAATTATAGCAACAGCCCTACTAATCTATTCTTAAAGTGTTTCATTGCTATTTTATCTTTTTGCTCTCATTGAAATGAATAAAATTTTTTTTAAAACTAACAGCAATTAGGGTGAGGCACCAACGTCTAACCTGAACTCAATTTGTCTGAATTAATTTATGCAACTCAAATGGGCTGGAGTTTTCTGTTTGTTTTTGTTGTCATAGAAGGAGATAATCTCTGTGCTAACCAATGTCATCAGAACTAAACGTGGATGGCCTTCATGACTGAGGGTGAAGCTGCGTAGCAGAGCAAGGCACCTGCAGAATGCGGGTTGGTAGCCTCTTGCAGACCCTGGGATTAGAGAGACTGTCTCTCCTGCTGACTAGAATCACGTAAGATCTCCTTCAGGACCTGTGAAGCCATTGCTGGGGAGCAAACCGGGCAGGGAGGTTTTATGGACCTCAAAGTGAAAGAGAAAACCTTGAGACTATGTTTGAAATAAATGAGCTTAGAAAAATCATAAGCCAGCACTTAAAATCAGGAAGAAGATGGTTCCAAGATCCAGAAACATAAGCAGAAATTTAATACCATTTTGGTTATTGTATAAAATAATGTACATCACAATTGTTATGTTCAAATATATAAATAGAAATAATCAAAACATTTCTGTCATAATCTAAGCTTATTAATTATAGGTCTTAGATTTTTGTTTCATTTTCCTGTGTAGAACATCACTCTGAATTTATATAATAGTAGCAAGTGTAGCTACCAATTATTGATTTAGGTCATATTCTAGTGATAAAAGCACATTTTTACTTAGCAAAAACGAGGTAGGAGTTCAGGAATTATGATGATGTAAATGTAAGGAGCTGAAAAATTGAAAATCCATCATAAAATATATTAGTCTCTGGGGCTGGGGAGGTAGCTCAATGGCATAATTGCTGCCTATCAAGCACAAGGTTATGAGTTCATTCCCCGAAAGTTAGATAGATAGATAGATAGATAGATAGATAGATAGAAGATAGATAGATAGACAGACAGATAAATTTCTATTTCTGTCTGTCTGTCTATCATCTATCTGTTTGTCTATCTATCTATCTATCTATCTGCAATACAAAGTATTACGTTATCCTCAGTTCTTCAACACTGCAACAGACCCACCTTTGATCCTGCTCTGACCCATCTGGAATGCAAACACTTGTTATGCTTGTGGTCTAAAACCATCTGAAGACTTTTCTTCCATCGTTCTACACTTTCCCTTCCACAGAACCTCGGTTTACTTCAGCCTTCTCTTACAGCTGTCATACTTTCACATGAACCTGATAGAACCCATGTAATTTAAGCCGTACCTTAAGCTCTGTCCTTGGAGAATGCAAGCTCTGGAGCACACCAAGCTCTGGAGCCTACCATGCATGTAGCATGGCACCCTGAAGAGCCTAGAGCACATACAACATTGCCTGTTATTATTGGTAGAAAGGAGGTAGGTAGTGCTTGGGAACAGCACTGAGGTTCAATGATCGTTGAATATTAAAGTAACAAAAAATTTAGCTAATTAATTGTATCTAACTAGATGAGAAAAACTGTGGGTCTTCACATTATGAACCGAGGCCTTGAAATTAAATGAAAATCTGTATGTATGTATCTCATAATCTAGCCCTTCTGTTTAACTCTGAAAAGCCCTTTCTTCAGATTATTCTGTTAACGTTAATCCTGAAGCAAACAGCATAAGTGTTCTGTGTGTCACTCTTCCTAACTGCACGGTGTTTAATCAGGCAATACATACTAGAATTAAAGGGATTCAAATCATTCCCTAACATAGAATGCAC
Organism: Myocastor coypus; assembly: GCA_004027025.1. Classification (NCBI taxonomy): domain Eukaryota; kingdom Metazoa; phylum Chordata; class Mammalia; order Rodentia; family Myocastoridae; genus Myocastor; species Myocastor coypus. The sequence continues at coordinate 23,946 of PVJA010019094.1, forward strand.
CAAAGATATTTTTATGATGTGATACCATCATTTTTAATGTCAGTCAAATAGCAAAACATGAAACCCAATTTTCCTATGTGGAGAGAATTACTATTTCCTCCATACCTCCTTTCATTTTTACATTTCATTTTATTTTTATTTCTTATTTTTATTTATAGAGATTTGAAAACTATTGATTTTTTAGCATTATGCTTAGTAGATAAAAACGTGGATGTACTTAAATGCATTTTCCTTCTTACTGTTTACGCTGCCTATTAAATCTCAAAAAAATCTTTTTTCTGTTTGAAATTATACTTCACTTTTTACAATATGGCTTTTCAGTATAACTTATGCTGTATACTAGACAAGGAGCTGTGCAGTTGCCTTATACTTACTTATGTTCCAGGTACAATCTCAATGAAATGTACTAGCTCATTATTCGCCATGAAAAATGAATGAACTGAGAGAAACCGAGTACTCAAAGGCGGCCCTGGCATGCTGTGTGCAGTAAGGACATGGCTGCTCTAGCGCTTTCATTAAAAGAAATTTGCACAGTGGAGATTACATGTAGTTGAATGTCTCCATCTGCGAAGTCTTTCACCTTTCATTTTAAAAATGGATTTCTTATAGAGCTTCTAGAACATTTTAAATAGAATCAGAGGGGCCTAGCGGGATGGCTCAGTGGTCTAAAGCGCATGCTTGGGAAAGCTTGGGCAGCTTCAGGGACCGCGGTTCGATCCCTGGCACCACATGCTGTGCCAGCCCTGCCCTCGGGGCGGGCTGAGCCGGCCATAAAAATGAGTGAATAAACAAAGGTTCTGAAACAAGAAAAAATAAATAAATAAAATAAAAAATTCTTTAAAATAAAAAATAAATAAAATAAAATATCCACAGAATAAAAAAAAAAAGCTTTAAAAAAATTTAAATAGAATCAGAATAATATTATGTAATACTTGCAATTGTAATTTTCTAGCTTTTTCTGTCTCCATGTTTATAGGACACGGGAACATATACAATCACATATAAGCAGAAATGCAAGCATATGTAATCATGTGCACACACGTGTGCATATATGTTTGTGTATACATGACATGAGTGTCATTTAGACATAGATGATATTATAGAGCTCATATGGGATATTTTGAATGGTGTTTATGATGTAGAGTATCAATGTTTGTGAAGTTCTTTATTTCACCTCTTAAGTATTTTGTATTACTTGTCAACAATTTTCATTTTATTTTTTAACTTTTCTTTTTTCTTTCTTTTTTTTTTTTTTTTTTCAAGACTGGGATTCAAACTCACGACCTTGTACTTACCTGGAAGGCATTTGTGCCACGGAGCTATCTCCCCAGCCCCTTCTTGTCAACAAATTTAAAGGTTGTTGTGTGAGTATTAGTTCATTGCCAAATTGGCAGAGGGACACTGGGTGCCTCCCATACCTCATGCCTCTCACACGTATAGCTGGAATTCCCCACTGCAGTAACACATTTGCTGCAACTTAACTTACAATGTACGTAATTATCACCAATGACTGTAGTTTACAATAGGGTTTACTCTAAGCTGTAGGCATTGTACAGCGTGGAAATACATGGGACATAGCAAATATAATATCTGGTAGAATACATTCACAACCTCCAAAATCCCATCTTTTGTCTGTTCACCTCTCACTCTCTTCAAATGCTGGCACACATTGAACTTTTATTTTGCCTCCATAACTAATTCCTCCATCATTTCCCTTTTCTATGCTATCAGACTAATTACTTTGACTTAAAAATATATGTGGAATGCTTTCATACTCTTTGGAAATACCAGTTTGTACATTCATCCACTGAAATTTAACACGGACATACTTGGTACAGAATGTTTTAGCAGTTATGAATAAAAGTTTTATAAACACCTGTGTTTATCTCTTGTTCAAATAATAAGTTTCTAAGTCCTCTGGACAAATCCAGGAAACATATTCTGTCCTACACATAGCTTTGTCTCAGTATTCCTACACTGCCAATCAATTGTTGTGTGACTATTAAGGGCAGGGCCTTGAAGAAATGATGAATTTCTTCTCCACACTGTGCGTGAGGGCTTCACAAGGCAGCTCTCCTCACATGGAGTGGGTCACTAGTGCCCTTGTAGAATAGGTAAAAAGCGCCTGCCTTCCCTTCCCTGTCTGAGAATGCTGAAACAGAAGACATCGCTAACAAACAGGCCTTCAGCAGGAATCAAAGCCGCTTGTTCTTGGACTTTCAGTCCTCTAGAAATGAGACCAATATATTTCTATCATTTGAAGTGCAGCAGCTGAGTGACCAATAGACGGCAGGTTTTCTGGGTCATTCAGTAATAAATACCAGTTTTCAGAGACCCGGAGTCTTCTTCCTCCGTGACCTACTACACTGCGGTTCTAGCAGAACGGAATGAGGTATCCTGTTACTCTACATCCCTGGCGATACCTGTTACAGTGCTGTGAAGCGCATCCTGCTAGGATGTGCTCAGGGGCATCGTTTGATTCTGACTGGACACCCAGTCATGATGTATGCTGTAAATCACCTTTGCTCATATGCCTCTCTTAGCCGCATATTTTCGTTAATGTACTATCTGTGAGACACTTGGCCTATTTTCTGATCTAACTTCCTTATTTGTTTTAGTTTTAAGAATTAAAATATTTTGGGTATGGTTTCTCACCCTAATATATCTTCTTTAAATATTTTCCCCCGGTCTCTGGCTCATCTTGTCATTGTCTTTTTATTATCTTTTGTAAAGTAGAACATTGTTATTTTTATGAATTCTATAAATTTTTTTTCTGTAATCCAAAATGGTATATCAAAATGGTGTTTCTAAAATGTCACAAGCAGGGGCCAGGGAGATAGCTCAGGGGCACAAGTGCTGCCTGGCAAGTGCAAGGTCTTGAGTTTGATGCCTGGTTCCACAAAAAATAAAATAAATAAATAAATAAATAAATAAATAAATAAATAAATAAATAAATAAAAATAAATAAATACATGTCACAAGTAAAGCAAGGTGTGTAAATTTTCTCCTATATTATCATATACAGGTGTTTTACATTGAATATTTAGGTGTGTATTTTATTTCATATTATTTTTATGTTTGTTTATTTAGGCTTTTTGAGACAGGGTCTCATGAGCTTACAATCTGACCCTCCTGCCTCACCCTCCTGAGTGCTGAGATTACACACCTATGCCACCATTCTTGAGTTAATTTTTGAGAAGAGTATGGGGTCTGTGTCGAAATTCTTTTTAAAGAATAAACGAATATCAAGCCCTTTCAAAATTATTTGTTGAAAGACTGTGTTTTTCCACAGCATTGCTTTTGCTTCTTTGAATGCAATCAATTGACTATATTTGTGGAGGTCAGTTTCCCTGCTCTCTGTTCTAGATGGCTGGTCTTGAAATCTGTTTCTTCACCAACACCACTATATTTATGATGTGAGTGTGATAAATGACTAAACTTTAAAAAAATAGCATACTTCTGCCACTATTATCATGCTAAACTATAATATCAGAGACACGGTTTTACAAGGCATATTTCTAAGGTACTACTTTTCTTTGGATTAGGTCTTCCTGCTCCACAACACATGGTAAAATCCATCCTGAACAGAGGACTGAAATATTTTGCTCATCTTTGTCACGTTATTTGTTCACCCAAAAAGTCAGCTGATGTCACATGCAACAACAGTTGAAGGAATATTGAAAAGTCTTTATTTTCACATAAATTCAATGGTGTAAGTATTACAAAAATTTAATTTTGCTTGCAAAATTGAGTAGGCATAAGACATGGGTACAGGATTTTAAGAAATACTTTCAATTTAATGTCAATGATATCTCTAATTATAGTCTTGGAATACTAAACCAACTTAGCTGCCAGTATCAGTTAATGTACAGAAGCATGGACATTCTGATTGTCAAAGCAGCTAAATGAGACACAGATCAAGAGCAATACTTAGAGTATATAAATAATCAATTATAAGTAGCTGTCAACTTAACATGGAAAGAATTGTAAGTATTGTGATTCCAGAAATGCATGGTAGTATTTTTAATCCATTAAAGAATGAAAGTGAAGAGATAATATTAAAAAAAAAAAGTTCCAATTTGAAGACAAAGTAAAATAATATTTGTATTCTCTGCCATTTGGATAGATGGTTTGGCCAAATACAAGATTCTAATCATGATAAGAGATTTATACTGACTGTAAACACTTCATTCAATTGAGCGGTGGGCTTTTGAAGAGAGTAGTCTAAAATCTATTATTCAGTTGAGCCCTGCTGTTTATTTACATGTATTACTTTGCTGAGGGGCAAGTCAACAGTATCTGTTCCTTTCACATTTGAAAGAAATTCTGCTGTCAACAAACTGCTCAATATTATGGAACAATGTATCCCAGCTAGAATTGGTTTTTAGAATCTGCTTGCCAAAGCTCTTTGAAATAAATACAAGTTAAATCTTTCTAACAAGGGCACAGACTTCTAGCTCCTGCTCCATGATGGCCTCTCTGATAAAGCTCTACTTATGTGCTAAAAATGCCCCAGTGTGGGTGCAGCCACAGGGTCAGTCTCCATCACAGTCTCTTGGGTTCACCAAAGAGACGAGGAATACAGGAAATTAGGCACGGTGGAGGATCTGTGGGCTTTCCACTGCTCTTTAGAAACAGAGGGGCTTTCATGTCCCATTTGGCTCATTTTAAAACATTTGAAATGCTTGTTGTATGATTGAAAACATTTTTTCACTAAACAAGTGAGAAGTAGATTACTATTTTAGAGAGTCAGGTAAAGCTTGATATTCTCATTTAGATTGGAAAATTATAGCCAATGCATAAGATCCTAACAGTTATGGCCGTATATTAAGGTACTCGGCTGTCCCTACGTTATTTTTATGTTAACTTTAAAATATTTCCCTCAATTTTTTCACCTGTCTCTTGTCTCTCCTGTGTGTTTGGGGTTTCACTTTCTGATATTATCGAAAGTCAAACACTCAGGTATGAGAAACAGACCCCATTATTGAAAAGGCTCTCTTCTATGATGTGACTTTACATACGAGTGATGAAAAAGCTTACATTCGTAGTGAGTTAAAGTTTATGCTGCATATTTTCTACTAGCAACTTCCTGCAGTATAGACAATCTTAGATAGAACATGTGGGAAAAGAGTCTATCTGAAGACTAATATAATTTGCATTTCAAATAGTTATTAAGAAGTTTAAGTCCTAAAATATTCACCTGGGAATAGGGAAATTGCTGCTAAATATTTTACTAACTTAAGGATAATTATAGTAATTTCAAAGTAAGTCTCTTTCAATTTGCTGAGTCATAATCATTAAATACTATCAAATTCAATACTCAGGAATAAAACCAATAAGATTACACAGCTATATCTGCTATTTTCTAATTCATTTTGAAATCCATGCATTCGGCTTTTTTCCCCAGGGATCAGAATTGCACAGCTGTCTGGACAGACATCCCATGGGTTTGACTTTCCGTGCTGAATTAGCAACATATGGGATACCCCTAACTCTGCAGAAACCCTCCAGAACCAATAAGAACAGTGGCTACTACAGCTGGTGGGTCATTTCTAGGACATCTGTTGTGACCAAACTGCTATTCACCATAACTCTAGGGAATAGAGTTTGTGTGTCCTCATTGGAGAAATAGTGAGCTTTTAGTGTTAATATGGAAAGACAAACCATGGTTAGCTTTTTATACACTAGGAGGCTGAGGCAGAAGAATTAAGATTTCAAGCTCAGCCTAGGCAACTTTTAGAGATATTGCGTCAAAGGAAATAAACACAGAGATGAAGACTAGGAATAAAGATCAGGGCAAAAGCGCTCTGCATTCAATCACACACACACACACACACACACACAGAGGGGGGACAGAGACAGAGACACAGACTGAGAGACAGAGAGACAGAGACAGACAGAGAGAGACAAAGAGAGAGAGCAAGAGGAGGCAGGGAAAGAAAGGATGGAAGAAAGGAAAGAGTAAAGAATGTGTATAGTCCAAGGTCCTTTTGTTTCCTTTTTTGTCTTTTAGGGAAGCATCTACAGGGTGTTCTGGGTCTCACTACTAGATCAGAGTCATAGTGATCCACCTGTTTACAGCCTCCTAAGAGCTGAGATGATAGGCACGGGCCACCATGCCCAGTCTCGGGGATTGAACCCTGCTCTGCACCTGCTTGCAGACACATTAATCCAAGGTCCAAATTTAAATTACCATTGTATTTATATTTTTTCAGTAAACAATAACCACAATGAGCAAGATGAGGAAAGTGTATCAAGTAAGTAAACTTTCATAGTGTTGTCACAATTTCTCTAAGCAACATCATAATTTTCCTGATATGCAAAATCATTTTCGTTGAGAATACAGGTTAAGTGTAGCCATGGGGTTTTCTCTCCTCTATAATATTAAAAACAGTACATTAGAAAGCATGTTTAAAATTATAGTTCTCTGTTAGAGAAAATGCATGACTTGTTTGTTTGTTTGACACAGGATCTTGCTATACAGTTCAGGTTGGTCTTGAACTAACAGCAAACCTTCCAAGTGTTGGGATTACAGGTGTTTGTGATCATGCCAAATTATGATTCTTTATTTTTGAGAAATGCTTTGACATAGAGGCTATTTGGATTCATTGCTTAAGACACACATAGCAAAACAGTAAAAATCAGAAAAGGAATCAATTTCATGGTCATCTTGAGTTTGTTGTTGTTTGTTAGTTTTACAAAAGGCCCCATTACCCAAGATTACCCTAAGAGTTTCAAGGCATAAATGCCAGGCAATTTCAGAATCAGCAGGTACACAGCATTCTTGAGATGTCTTTGTACGATTGTTCCGTTGCAGCTCCGTTGGTACACAAGAGCCACATAATAAGGTCCAACGTAGTACTTAAATACAATTGACTGAATTAAGATGTAAATAAGAATGATTGAGCATGCGAATACAAAACATGCTGAGATGCTGCACCATTTTCTGCTTGTTAGCACTTCCTGATAACCTTCGGAAGACCTTGATTTGATTCCCGGAAATTAATGTGTCCTTTTGGCAGGCTCTGGCATCCCTGGTGAGACTTTAGGGAAGGTTCAGTGGCACATTTGCTGACATCCGAAGCAAAAACACCTCCTAATGATTAGAGGTAATTAAGAAGATGCTAAAGTAGACTGTCAAAAATGTATTTCAGGATTTTGAGTAATTCATAATTACTTTCAACACACTACACTCTCATGGAAAGACGAGTTATTGTACTGTCAGAATGTTTTTCCAGCTTTGTTTAGAGTGAGTCTTCGAAAGATATAATCAGAATGAAATGGACTACTGATTAATAAGCATGTTTCATAGTCAAAGTTTTTTTTTAAAATACACAAAGTAATTCCAATTAAAGTATTTTTATAACACTGACAAAAATAAATACTTTCAACTTAATATAGCTGCAAAAGTACTTAGAAGGTTCGAATGCTATTGTCTCTCAGCCTGTAGAAATCCTGTGCTAACAGTTTTCCTGAATAAGAACTCACACATGTACTAGGTTAGATAGCACAGGCTGCACCTGAGCTAGCTCAGAGGCTGGGCAAATCATCACACGTGTGAAGCCAAAGGGTACAACCTAAAAAGATGTTCCTAGGAGTTTGAAAATCTGTGGTTGAAGCTCTGTTTCTGAGCACTTGCCTAACATTTGCAAAACCTTGGACTCAAGCCGAAGTTCTTCTAAGTAAATAAATAAACAAGCTCACCTAGGTAAAAAACACTCTGTGTTGTGATTTTTTATCTCATCTACCAGGAAAACTTCTTTCAATAAAATGCATCGTGTTACAGTTGTTTCTTCTGCGTGGTTTCATAAGAGAAGCTTACTTGAAACTGTCTCTCTAGTGTCATAGTGGCAGGAACAGATTAATGCTAAGGGTAATGGTATTCATAACAAGAACAGCAACAAAATACACCTGCTAAATGGAGGACCTAATCAAATGCCAGAATTAGCCAAAGGCTTAACTTTTTAGTAATTTTGGTCATTTCATTCCCTTAAAAATGTCATTTGTTTTCAGAGGAGAAGGCTGAGGTATGGAAACTTTAGACACATTGCTCCAATCACAGCACTAGAAAGCCACGTTCAGTTTAAGAAAAAAAAATCATATTTATTCACATATATAGTAATACAAACATATATTAACACATATACATGCACATATGAATCTGTGTGTACATTAACTCAGGCGAAGTATATTAAGAATTGTCATAGGGAAAATTTTGAAGTGGAAACTAAAGAACAAGAGTGGAAGGGCTGACCACATAGCTCAGCAGACTAAAGCACCGTCTTTGCAGAGCCCAGTGGCCCAAGTTCGATCCCTGGCATGCAGAGCTGTCCCGGTCCCCAGGGCATGCTGAGAGGGTGATTGAGACAGCTTGGTGGCACTCATGTAATCGCAGTGCTAGTGAGGCTGAAAACAAGAGAATCAGTACGAGTCCAGTCTACGTAGTGAGACCCTATAGACCCTGCAGATCCAGTCCTAAATACAGAAAGGAAGGAAGGAAGGAAGGAAAGAAGGCAAGAATAGTGTGCAAAATACATTTTTTGGTTATTATTTTAATTTCTCACCAGGTAATTATATATTTACCTACACATCTATCTATCTATCGTTTGCAGAAAGACCATAATTGTATTCCTCAATGATAGAAAATAAGATTTTCATAATGTTATAGCAACACAATTTACTAGGCTTTTATTATTATTATTATTATTACATGTGTGTGTATTTGAAAGGTAATCGCAACACCTGGGAATTACCTGAGGTCATGGACAGGAAGACCTTAGAGAACTATCATAAACAATGGGCACTAAGGAGATGGGTGTTCCCTTGATGCTATTGATCTCATTAAAATGAAAAAATAAATAAAAACAATAAGCACTAAGGGAATGCTAGCTGTTGCCTGTATAGTACAAATCCATTAGTGTTATGGTGAGCCAGATGACTCAGCGGACTAAAGTGCCTGTTTAGGTAGATCACAGTGTCTGGGTTCGATCCACTGTGCGTGGTGTCGGGGGCGAGCTGAGATGGTGATTTAGAACGGACATGGCGGCATGTACATGTAATCCCAGGGTTGGGGACGCCAAAACCTGCAGAATCGTATGAGTCTGATCTGTTCCGTAGGTCCCGGCAGACCTTGTACTAAATACATTAGAAAACAACCACAACAAAAGAAGCAGAAACCTGGCATTTACTCATTATGGCCTACCCAGGATTTCACAACCTACCAACCTGTAGCAATTGTTGTCTGAGACTGACCGCCAGGTGGCAATGATATCAGAAGAAGAGTTCTCTACCTGTGGTCAAATCTGTTCACCTTGCCACATGGACTTGTTCCTACCAAAATGGTCGCACCTTGACTTGTGGAATTCATGTTGATAAACAGAGATACAGATAGGACATTTTTTGTTAAATAATATATTCAGATATAATAAGAAATATTTGGACTTATCATGTAGAAAAAGCTACTAGCTGCCAAGATATAACACAAATAATTGTCCTAAAAGTAGAATAATTCAAGTAAACCTAAAACAGAAAAGTGGTTAAAGCCTACTTATCATTTTCTCTTGGAAATTTAAATACTAAATAAGGCACTAACATAAATTTAAGGGATGAGGGAAGCAGGGCGTGGTGGCGCATGCCTGTAATCCCAGGAATTGGGAGGCTGAGGCAGCAGGATCAGTGTGAATTCAAGACCAGCCTGGGCTACAAAAGTGAGCTCAAGGCCAGCCTGAACTGCATAGCGAGACCTTGTCTCAAAAAAGACAAAAAAAAAAAAAAAAAAGAGAGAGATATGAGGGAAATTAAGGAAATCTTCACACAGTTTGGCTCTTCAACTTATCCAAGAATGCATACAGCATGAATTAAGAAGTCACCCTGCTCTATTGCCTCAAATGTTGGGCATGCTTTAAGGAAATTCGATGCATAACAGGCGTATTTTATCTTATCATCAAAATTAATAGGAGGAAAAGATGTGAATAATACAAAACTAATTTTTTAAGCTTTATGAATCATTTCTACTTATGGAAAATACAAAATCTAGCTAGACACTGGAATTATCTAGAAAAGAGAAGAAAATAGAATAAATGGTCATTCAGTTTGCTTATGTTTATTAGTGGACTTTTCCAATATATTAAAGTAATTAATCGACAGTGACATCAAACAAGCAAAGAGAATATTATAGTCTTTGTTTCTCAGACATTGTAAGAATTGTCAAACAAAAGATACTAAAAATATTTTAAAAATAAAAATACTTCTTCATTTATGAGGTGTGCAGCGTTCTATTTCTTGTTTTCCTGATTCCTATCTTTTCTAGTTAGAAAATTAACTTAATAAAGAATCCTTAACCCATTTCATTATGTAAGCCCTTTTGTTTTTGTCTGAACTTGATCCAGTTTATTATATATTTAGCCTTTCTCCTTACCTGTCTTTCCTCCACCTACACAAAACCTCCAAGTAATGTAATACAGTCCAAATAAAAATTGATCCTCTTAGTTTCGTTAGAAACTTAACATAGTCAATTGTCATCAAGCCCATACCCAATAATCTGCTCAGTGGGGTTGGCTTTGTATCAGGGAATATTCTGAAAGCCCTCCTGATTTTGTTTGCTGTATGAGTTCCCTACATCAGATACGCTTAATTTTGATAGACAAGTACAACTACTGTTCAGACTACCCATGCTGCTTTCAATGGCTACTATCTGTCCAATTACTGTTTAAAGTTTTGTGAGTCTAATTCCAAACCCACATTGCTCATTGTTGTATGTCTCCTATTTTCTAAACACACAGTAATCTGCACAAAACTTTCCAATCAGAATAGACCATGTAACATTCTTTAACTACCCTTAACTGGCCTATGTATTTTAATAAATTATAGACATTTCCACTGAAATCTTGAGCACTAAAAGATAAAGCTGCAGCTTGAAGTGCTGATCTTTGTATAAAGTGGGGTCCTAACTCGCTATATTGTGTCAGCAGGTGAGTAACCTTATTAAAAAGACTAAAAATTCAAAGTACGTTGTTGGCTTTAATTTGCTATTGATAATCATGAAGATTATAATTTTGAAAAAGGTAACAGATTGTTTTTATTCTTCAATCATAAAACAGCTATATCATGTAAAATTTGACTATATTTGGCTTCACTGAGTTTAAATACTGTATATTTGTCAAGAATCACGCAAAAAGAAACACACAAAAATACATTTTATCTAAAATCCACACTTTTAAAGTTACTAAGCTGATGATGCCTTTTTAAAAAAAACTAAAAAGAAACGGGGTCGGGGAGGCACAGTGAGATAGCTCAGTGGTCTAAAGTGCCTGTGTAGGCGAGCTTTGGCAGCCTCAAGGGACCACAGTTTGATCCCTGGCACCACATGCTGTGCCAGCCCGACTCTCAGGGTGGACTGAACCAGCTCCCCACAAAATAAAAACAAACAAAACAAACAAACAAGTACAACAACAAAAAAACTAAACAGAGATAGAAATTGATTTTCTTAATATTATATAATGTATTAATATTAAATTTGACTTATCCTTGTCTTTCTAACTAGTAATACTATCACTATTATTTTCACAATTATTACAGCAGTAAATTTTCCTTTCTAAATTATACTAGAAATATATGATTTCAGTTGGTTAAAGGTACAATGCCTCACCGCATAAAAGATCTACTGAACACTTTGAAATCCCCTTTGCTACCGTGAGGCTTCACAGAACCAAACACCAGTTTGCAAAAACATTTGAAAAACTACAAGCAAGTGATTACAGAGGTTTTTTTTTTTTTTTTTTCCCAAGGTCTTTGTACGGGTGGATAGATTTCAGTTGGAAATGAACAATCAGTAGTTTGCAATTTTACTGGCTAGGAGGAGCAATTAAGCCAAACATTACAAATACCTCTACAAAATTTCAGTGATCCAAAATATAACACAGAATCTTATTCCAAACACAATACAGAGGCTCTGTGCACGGCATATCAATCTGCGCAGGAGAAGGCTTCTCAGGGCCTTGTTTGGTTCTGTACACTTGTATAAGTTGTTTTATATTAATAACTATAATTAAGATCCTTAAGTAGGAAAGAATGGCCAACTAGCAGAGCCTCTAAAAATAAAACAGAAAGCAAAGCCGGGCGTGGTGGCGCACGCCTGTAATCCCAGCACTCGGGAGGCTGAGGCAGGAGGATTGATGCGAGTTCGAGACCAGCCTGGGCTACAAAAGTGAGCTCAGGACCAGCCTCAACTGCATCAAAAAGACAAAAAAAAAAAAAAAAAAAAAAAAAAAAAAAAAAAAAAAAAAAAAAAAAAAAGAAAGCAATAAAACATTGGGAAATTTCTTACTAATGGTGATGTCAGCCACAGTATGACTCAGGGCTAGACTGCAAGAAAGTGGTGAGATCTGGGTCATTTTCAGACAATTGCTTGAATGCTGGGAGCAGCATATGAGTTCCATTTGAGTTAAATGTATTCAACCTCAAAGTACAAAGCCTTTTATCAAAGTCAAACTTTTTGTTATTGTGGATGGAATAATAGTTGGTCTCTAACTCAGAGCCAGGTCTATACAAATATTTTCATATCAGAGATAAATGGCTAGAATTATATATATATACATATATATATATATATATATAATATATATATATATAATATATATATATTATATATATATATATATAGAATTATATATATATATATATATATATATATATGAAATGTGTGAAGTTCTACAGACTTTATAGCAATAGAAATCCTTACTGATAGGAAGATGCTAGAAACAATTTTATCAACATACTTTCGGTTTATCCACATTTCTGAAAGTTGGTACCAACAAGGACAAGTCATATGTGATGTATTCTACTTCTGACATTCCTCTTCTAGTTTTAATAACATGTCAGGAGCCACTTTAAACTACAATATTCTGTAAAGTATCCCTGATGTCAAGTGTCATCATGTATCTTGAGCTCTTTAGAGAACCTGCAGTCCAGTCATATCTTATTAAGTAAGGTTTTGATTATCTGAGGTAGTCTTTGTTGCACTTATCAGAAATGATAAGGGCTGTCTTCTAACAAAGAAAAAAGGAACGACCTAGAATCTCACGGCTTCCTATTGAACAAAATGTTATGTAATCATTTATTAAAACGTATCTTACTTTGACGTTCACTAGTGTAAGAACAGAAATAATAGATCTGAAGCATTCAAGACAAAAGAAGAAAGATAGGAAAATTACAAGAAATTAACAGAAATTTGAAAGCAGTTGATCATATAATTTAAATATTCATAAATAATCTACCACAATTTGTGCACATATGGGAAGATGTTATTTCAGTGACTTACCAGAAATTAAGTGGCAATATAATCAAATCCAAATCCAAACACCTTTATTGTGCATTTTCCTTCTTAGGATCATTCCTGCTTTAATTTTATGTGCAACATTTCACTGTTAAAGGAATAGCATGGGGCCTGGCAGGATGGCTAAGTGGTGTAAAGCACCTGCTTAGGAAAGATTGGACGGCTTCAGGGACCGCGGTTCGATCCCCGACACCACATGCTGCCCCAGCCCAGCACTCAGGTCAGGCTGAGCCAGCCATAAAAATAAATAAACAAACAAATAAAAGTTCTAAAACAAGGAAAAAAAGGGGGTAGCATGAATGCTAGCATTGCTAACATAATTATTCAGTTTTGAACATACTGCTGTTTATTCATAGATACTAAGTTTGATGGTTTGATGACATGGAACTATTATGAAAAATCACAGGGAAGAAGTTAACAGTGTTAGAAATAATCTACATGACAAAGGTTCTCTGACGTTCAAAAGTTTGTCAAATTTAAACAAATTAAAATACAAATAATGCACAAGAAATAGCTGAAAATTCATGGTTTAATCAAAACTATCAAAATAATTTTATCTCAGTAATATTGCTTTAGTAGTGATGCACATAAATTAAAAAAAAAAACTCAGTAAAAGAAAATATTTACGTATTTGGTACAGGGTCTCGCTACACAGCACAGACTCATAGTGATCTTCGTGTTTTCAGACTCTCCAGAACTTGGCTTACAGGTGTGTGTCACCATGCCCCATCTAAATGGCTGGCCCAACATACCAAGGCATGGGGCATGTGTGGCGTGTCGTATCTGGCATCAAATCCGCCACACTTTGCTTGCCTAAGCAGGTGCTTAGTCTACTGAGATAGCTCAGCATCCCTTAAGAAATTTTTTTAAAGATCGAGTTGATCTCTCTCTCTCTCTCTCTCTCTCTCTCTCTCTCTCTCTCTCTCTCTCTCTTTTATCTTTTTGAGACAGTGTCTCGCTATGCAGTTCAGGCTAGCCTTGAGCTCACTTTTGTAGCCCAGGCTGGTCTTGAACTCACACTGATTCTTCTGCCTCAGTCTCCCGAGTGCTGGGCTTACAGGCTTGCGCCACCACACCCGGCTTTTGAGTTGATCTCATAATAATGTTGTTCAAAATAGTGAACTTCATGCTTCATATTTATTTATTCACACATTTGAAAGAGTTAAAAAGGAAAATATAGACGATATAAACACTGGTGTTTGTCATCATCTTTGTATATATAATTTTTCCAAGATATGTTACAAATATATTTATCATGAATGATGGTAAATGGGTAAATTTAAACTGTCTTTCTTAGGTAATCTTTGATCACACAACTCTTCCTTTTCATTTGCCATCTGTTTTGCTGAACCGAGATCACCCAAACAGTGGTAAATTGCAAATATAATTCATACCTCTTCTGAAAAGTCTGTGAACAACTATTAACGACTCTGGCTGATCTTTGACTGATCTCTTAGTCAAAGTCCGCCCTTCTGCTCTAAGCTGCACCAGCCTTCCTGAGTGCTGCTTAAGCCCTTATCTTGGGCACATGCAGTCATGGCGAAAGCTGATCCACCTTCAAGGCTTTGGGTGTTGTCCAGTGCGGTAGGCGGTTGGTTCCTCACTGCTAGGGTTCATGTAATGCATGCTCTCGTCTTTCCTCTTGTCCTATTTCTTTTTTT
>PVJA010019095.1:0-38962 GCA_004027025.1 Myocastor coypus
TCCTTCCGTCTGTATCTGCTCCTCGGTCTGTCCATTCACTCAGCCGTCCATGTATCCGTTTGTAGATCTGTCATGCCATGCATACTCCTGCACGTCCATCCGCCCGCCCCCCCTTCTCCTTCCCGTCTGTCCTTCATTCCCCCGTCTGTCCTTCCCTGCAGCTGTCCGTTCTCTGCCTTCCTGTCATGCACTCGTCGCTTCCACCCCTCAGCCCTCCAGGCCCTGGCGGGTGGTCATATGCGTGCTGCCCCTGGGCCCTGGCAAGCAGGGCTCCTGCTGCGCCTCGGTGTCCTCTGCAGTTGGGGCTGTGGTGTCTGCGCACACAGGAGGGAGCTGAGCTGGAGCAGAAACCTGGACGTGAGTGGCTTTGTCTTCTTGGTGCTGTTGTGAGCACGGGCAGGTGGCACCCCTGTGGCTGTCCCCTCAGCTGGGCTCTGAGCCTGGTGACCCAGGTCCTCCTGGGAGCTGGCACAGCCAGGCTGGGGGCCAGTGGCTTCCTGTAGTGGCGTCCGTCCTGGGCCTGCCGGGGTGAGTAGCAGGTTCTGTTCCTCTGGGGGCCGGGCCACTGTTACTAGACTCCAGAGCCTCCCACTGTGCCCTCTGAGGCTGTGCCCACTGTGTCCAGCCACACCCAGGGGAGAGGCCCTTTTATGGTAGAGACTTGAGCAGCCCTGACGCAGAAGCCACGTGTGAGCCCCATCACAGAGGCCGCCCGAGTCCCTGCAGCCCTGTGCCCCTGGCCATTTGCCGCCCCCGTTCTGTCGCCCCGCACCTCAAGTCTTTGCATGGCTGTGCCTGCCACCTGGAACCCTCCTCCAGGGCTGCTGGCTTGTCCCCTCCTCCCGACGACACCTGGTGACATCCTGTGAGGTCATTACAAGTGCCGCACCGGTCTCCAGCTATCTCCAAGTCTGTCTTTCCCCATTGCACTGCCATCTCGCCACCCGCAGCCTTTCGTGTGCTGCCCGGCCGGAGGTCCGTCTCTGAGGGCGGGGACTCAGACACTGTTACCTGCTCTGCTGCCTCAGTGTGGGTCATTCAGCACGGGGTCACCAGGGCGAGGTGTGGGGCCTCTCCAGGCTTCAGGGTCACCCGAGGGCTGGGCTCTGAGATGGTCTGGCCTTTGAGTGCTTGTCCTGGTCCCCAAACTTCACAGCCCTCCGGAAAGCAAAGGGGAGGTGTGGCCGTCTGCCTCCCACCCCCAGGCTGCCTGGGATGGAGCGCCTACCCAGGGGAGCAGGCCTCCTCTGGCCCTGGGCCCTGGGGACCGGCTGCGCTCACCAGAGCTTGCTCTCCTTGGAAGCGGGGTCTTGTGCGTGTCCTCAGCTAAGATGGGGCCACTGGGTTGAAGAGGGCCTGCACCCAGGAGGGCCATCCTTAGGTGAGGACACAGAGGATGCATAGCGTGTGACAGCCACATGGCAGCACAGGCTGGGGCTGGGACAGTGGGGCTCTGTGCCGGGAGCTGAGGTCTTGAGGCTGGAAGGGGCAGAGCCCTGGATCCGTCGGGGTGGTGCCCGCCAGAGCCCTGCGCTGCGGATCACTTTCAGGTCCTGTGTGGCCCCGACATCTCCTGCTGGCGGCACCTGCCCTCGGGTGCTGTGTCTGTGGGGACCAGGGACAGCTTGCTTTATCCCACCAGGACCCTGAGCACCCCCGGAAGGCTGGTGGCCGCTGGCCACAGGCTCCTGCCCTGCTGCAGGCCCGTGCTGTGGCTGTCAGTTCCTTGGGGGTGTCCCGAGGCGCAGCACCGAGCAGCGCAGCCCGTCCTGCGCAAGCACGCCCCACACAGCACGTCATCCCCTGTGGGGACCTCAGCTCCAGGGCGACTTTCCGGGTCTGTGGAATGCATTCCCAAGCGATATCAGAAAGACAGCACCCTGACTCAGTCCCCATAGGCGAGGACCTGGGTGTCCTCCGCCTGCTGTGACCCAGGGCGAGCAGGACCCGCTGGCCCCAGCCTGTGCCTGTGGGAGCCATGCTCTCGGCTGTGTGGGCTGCGGCGTCCCCTGCGGCCAGTGCTGCTTCCCAAGGCCTGCGGTTCTCCTCCCTGGCCTTTGCGCCATCTGGCCACTTCCCTTCTCTGTCCCCGCGGCCAGATCCAGCCAGGGCCCCCCTGGCATGGGTGTTGCAGGAGCCACCACATGGCTGGTTCGCGCTTGCTCCCTGCAGGCCCTGCTGTGAGACCCTGACCATCGAGCCTCTCCCGCGGTTCCCCATTGCCCCCAGCCCAAGCTCCAGCCCTGGCCTCCTGCCCACCAGCCGTCGCCTCTGGGCTCTTGTCAGGCCACGCCTCCCTGGCAGTCCCTGTTTCCCTGACTCTCCTGTCCGTGTTCCAGAACTTGTTCCTTATATTCCCTTATCTTTCCCTGTCCTTCTGTGGTCACTGGTGTTGCCATCTGCCCCTGCTCCCCCTGGGGTGCCTGGCTCTGAGCCCCCACCCCTCAGCACTGAACCTGCGTCGATGGGGACGCCAGCCTGCAGGGAGGCCGACCACCTTGTCCTGACTCCAGGGCAGCCAGGTGACCGGGTCACTGGGATCCCTGAGCCTCTGGTCCTGTCTGGCACTGTCTTTGAGGGAACTTAGCCAGGTCCCCCTGGTAGTTCCTCAGGCCCTGCCCTGTGTGATGTCCTTTGTGTTCCCTGGTTCTGCCCGGGCTAGCTACGGTAATTAATTTTAGATTGAAAATTTTGAGGAGCTGCAAGATTCTTCTTAACAATTGAGGTTGGCAGGGCTGCAGGTTGGATTGGCTCAGCTGCTGGTGGAAGCTGTGGAGTCACCAGAGCCCCCAGTTTCGGGGCCACCATGCGCCTGTGTGTGTGTGTGGGGATACGGGCTGGGGCTGGCAGGGTGACTCTTGGAAGACTCAACTGGTCCAGGCCTCTGTGAGAGGAGGGGCGTGGGGGCGCACCTCCAGCGGGTGGCATCTCCGTGGTGCCCTGAGACACGGGGACAGAAGCGCCCACTACTGTAGGTCAGGCTGAGGCTCTCGAGGGAATTCACGCGCCCAGGGCTGCGTGGCTGGGGGGTGGCACGGGGAGGGGGCTGCGTCCCTTGTTTGTACAACTGTGGGTGTGTCCTGTTGCTATGGTCTGTATGTCTGCTATGACGCTAGAGTCCTCCACCATCACCGGTAAAGTCCCACCTGCCAGGGACACCCACCCCTGCTGACCTCACACGGGCCTCGTTCTTGGGCAACCCTGGGAGTCCAGGGTTCCTTTCTCCAGCTTCCAGTCTTGGATACACGCCTGGTCCCAGGGTCTTCCTGTGGGTCCAGGACTGACTCTCATTGGCTGGGATTGAGTCACAAGCACATCCATCAGCCATTCGCTAGCTCTGGGGATGCAGGGATCTGATTGGCCAGGCCTGGAGCTTGGGGAGCGAAGTGAGGACCCTAGTGGTCACAGGTGGGGTGAGAGTGGGGTGCAGCCAGAGCCCCCACGGGCGTCTTGTGGCACAGGTGCCATCACTCGTCTGTAGTGGTTGCAGTGGTTTAATTTTTCCTGCACTGTAGACTGCCAAGGGGTGGGTCACCAGGGAGCTCCCGACCTTGGAGGGTTCCAGGGCGGGGCGGGGGTGGTCAGGATGGGTGTGGCGAGCTGGGCACCTGTCCTCGTCCCCTCCTCCTCCCGACCACTTGTGGTGCAGCCCCAGCCCGGCCGCCTGCAGATGCTGGGTGCTGCAACTCTGAGGGGAAGGGCTGGACGGACTGGGGAGTCCTTGTACCTCCTGGGCCTGGGGTAGTAGAGCCAGGAAGGGAGAGGACCACGGGCATCCCCAGAGCTGCAGGCGAAGCTGCACCGTCAGGCCTGGGCTCGTGTCCGGGGTGGCTGCAGCAGCTCCTGTGGGGACAGCCTCGCTGCCACTTGTGCTGCTCTCCGGGTCCCCTGACCCCATGTCCCCCTGCCACCCTCGCGTCAGTTTGTCTTGCGTTGCGACGTGGTGGGCCAGGGGCTTTGCTGGGGTCACACCGGGTGTGACCTGTGGCCTGCCTGAGCCGACCCAGCTACCGCCACAGACGCTGGTGTGCATCCCCCCTTCTGGTGACCTCTGGGTCCGGGCCGGCGGCTGTGAGCTGAGCTGTCACTGCCAGGAACTCCCGTAGAACTTTGCCCCTGACCTGTGGAAAGTCCCAGGGGCTGGGAGAGAGGCTGCCCGGAGCGGGAGTGGGGGCAGGGACGCGGACGCAGCCTCAGCACTTGGGTCCTGGGGCTGCCGGGGGCCAGCTTTGCCCTGGTCAGACTCCCTGGCTCCCTGAGGCTCTGTGGCTGCTCGTGGCTCCCTGTGCTCCGGGGTGAGCCATGGTGGTTCTCACCTCCTGCTGTCTCTGTGCAGATGCCGGTGACCCGTGGCCCCTGAGCGGATGACTGGGGCCTTCTGCTGACCCTTGGTGCGGACCAAGAGCACGGCTTGGGCCCAGAGCCCGCCCGGACCCCCACTGCCATGTCGGGATCCACGCAGCCTGTGGCACAGACCTGGAGGGCCACCGAGCCCCGCTACCCACCCCATGGCATCTCCTACCCGCTGCAGATAGCCCGGCCCCACACGGTAAGGCACTCTCGTGTGCAGGATGCCAGCTCCGGACCTTCCTGCTACCCATTCCTTTGAACCAGACTGGTGTGGCTGTGGCACAGGGTCCTTGCTTATGGCAGGTGATGTCCTGGGTCCTGGACATTTGGTACAATTCCTGGGTCCTGTTTTAGAACTGGGAAAGTGAGCTGGGTGTTTGTGGTGTACACCTGTAACCCCAGCTACCCTGGAGGTTGGGGCTATGGCCTGGGCAGCTTAGCAGTGGAGCGAGAGCTGAGCCACTGCAGGCTGGGGCGGGGCTGAGCCGGGCTGGCCCTGGTGTGTGTGCTGCACAGAGCCCTGTGCTTTGCCCAGCGCCTGGCCCGCACCCTCCCTCACCTTCCAGAGGCTCCCTTGCTATCTCTCCTGCCTCCCTTTGTGCTGTGTGCCACGTGGGAGCACAGACCCTGGGTCCTCCACTCGCTGCACCTGGTCGCACTGCGTGGCTTGCCGCTGGGCACTGTATCCTCGCTGCTCGGCGAGGGGCGTGAGGGTGGGTGGGCACGGCAGGCAGGCACCACCTGCCCTGCGTGTCTCCTTGTTCTGCTACGATCCTCCCTGGGGCTGGAAGGCCTTTCCACCCTGCGCATGGTAGGTGGCTTCCGCAGCTTAGAGTCCTGAGGTGTCCTCCTAAGTCGCGGCCGTGCATGGATGTGTGCTGGAGATTTCCCCTTGGTTTGGATTGGGAGCCGAATGCTGCAGCCTGCTCTGCCAAATCAACCCATTCTGCAGGCAAGGAGACCGAGGCAGGGAGGTTCCCTCACCAGCTTCGGGTTAAGGCGTGGGTGAGGCAGTCACCCCAGGCCCTGGGTCTCGGTGTCTCTGTTGATCAAGCCCTTGCATGCGGTCAGGGCTGAGGAGAGTGCCGTCGGGGACGTTGCTGCCGCCTTCGCCTTCGTCGCGCCCGTATCACCCGCAAGTGCTTTGCGGGCCGGGCGCCTGCTGCCGGCCGGCGTGGCTGTCTGGTGCTTTCCGTGGGCAGTCTCGTGAGGGCTGGGTCTCTGGGCCCTCTGACCCAGGCGCGGTCTCTTCGCTTGTCACTGCTGCCTTCCTGCCTGGGCTCCACAGCCCCTGCCCTTCGCCCCGCTGTGCCCCCTGCCGGTGCTCAGGGTCAGCGCCTCCTCGTGCTCTCCCTGTCGGTGACGCAGGATGTTTGTGGGCAGTGGCAGGGGCGTGCATCTCTTCCCAGGAGTGCTGCCACCTGGACCCTGACCTCTGTGACCACTCTGCCTTCCTGGGGCAGTCTGTGACGCAGGACCCGGAGCTCCCTGAGCTGCATGCCCAGGCCTGACGCCTCTCTGTGGTTGGCGTAGACGAGCTTTGGGTCTCTGACTGGGAAGGCTGAGGATGGAAAAGGAGAAACTGAGGCACAGCCTAAGGGCACATTTCTCAGGGGTGAAGTACTGGTGGGGTTCAGATCGCCCCACAGGACTCCAATAAGGAGTCCGAGGCTGCTCCCAGGTGCCCTGTCCGTGGTCCCGCCCCTGAAAGTGAGTCCTTGTTACGGTCCCGAGTCCCGGTTCTTTCCCAGCTTGCTGAGTGACCCCAGGCTGCTCCTTTAATGGGGCGAGGCTGCCGCAGTTTCCCTTCTGCACCTTCTGCTGGCTCTTTGCTGTGGTTGTCCTGTGGCCAGTGTGGCCAGGAGGTGCACTGGGGACTGCCGGCTGGGCCTGGGCCTAGAGACTCTGGAGAGCTCTCCCTGCCTCAGCCGCCCTTGGATATGGCCTGCTGCAGGCCTACCTGCCTAGCTGCAGACCTGCCTGGGCCTGTTCTCTCTACCCCACAGACGGAGACCCCAAGTCTTTACCTGAGCATCTCCCTGGGTTGAGGTTTCAGTAATGAAGTGCACCCGACTCTGAGCATACTGGTGCCTGCCTGTAATCCTAGCACCTGAGAGGCTGAGGCAGGAGGCTTCTCAGGAGCTCAAGGCCAGTCTGGGCTGTGTAGTGAATTCAAGGTCGGCCTGGACTATGCAATGAGACCTTCTCTCAAAAAAATCAAAAGAAATGGGCTGGGGAGATAGCTCAGTAGAATAAGCGCTTGCCTGGGAAGCGCAAGGGCCTGAGTTCAATCTCCGGTTCCAGGGAGAAAAAAATCAAAAGAAACCTGCTAGTTTCATTTTCCCGGAGCCCAGTGCGCGCACCCCTCCTTTGTGTCTTGGGGCTCGGACAGCCCTGTTTGCCTCGTGCCTGTCTCCAGGACCCTGAGCTCTCCCCACCCCCTCCTAGTTGGTGCTGGCTGGACATCGTCCAGAGCAGAGACCCAGAGTCGAGGTCCCTGCAGGCCCCTTTCACCTTTGTGTTCATGGCTCTGACCTCCCTCAGTGCCATCCTAGCTACTGGATGACAGGCGTTGGCTTCTGTGTTGCTGGAGCCAGGACAGTCCCCAGGCCGTGCGAGTGGGCCGGCGACATGGCTGACCAGGTGACCATCACTGTTGCGATCCTAACCGTCATCCGTTGTCTTTGGAGCAGTGTAGCTGGGACATCCCCCGTCTTCCCCTGAGGGACGTGGCGTGCCCCCTGCGCCGGCTGGGCCCCATCCCTGCGGTGTCTCAGGCTTTCCTCAGGCAGTGCCTGTTCCCCAGGGCATCTCTGCAGTTGCCTAGATGGGCATGGCCCTGCGCCAGCAGCCCTTGAAGCTGCCTTGGCCTTGGCCTTGGGCCCTGGTGCTGACTCTGGAGGAAGGACCTGCCAGGCTGATTCCTGCATCACTGGATGCACGGGCCTGCTGCATGCAGATGCCAGCGCAGGCGCAGGCCACCCCGCGGCCCTGTGTGCCGGCTTCTGGTGGTGCTGCCGCACACGGAGCGGCTCTGTGGGCCCCACCTGCTCCTTCGCCCTGGTGGGGTAGCACTGCCTGGGCGCCACCCAAGCCCCAGGATGGGGACCTTGTGGACGCCCTGCACAGGGCCCCTCCTGAATTGGGAAACCAAGGCCAGAGCCTGCGGTGGCCGCCCACGCCCTGTGCCAGGCCCACGCGCCACCATGCCTCTCGGCGCCTCCCTCGGCTGGCAGTAGTCGGACTGCCTGCCCGCTGCTGCTTTGCTCACTTTGCTTTCATGGGGAGAGCCGGCCAGGGGAGAGCGAGCCTGCTGGCAGCCGGCTCGGCCCGCTGCTTTCTTCTCGCACTTCCACTGCCCATTGCGGAGGATCTTGGCCTGGCAGCTGGCGTGTCCCTGCTGGGTCCCCTGCTGCTGCACCAGGGCCTTGTGCCGGATGCCACGGGAGCTCAGCCTCTGGGGGCGCCTAGAACATCAGAAGCACCGGCAAGGTCCCTCCATCTGTGCCCGGTGCCCAATTCAAAGCCAAGGACACCGAGGTCTGAGAGTGGGGACCAGCAGGTGCCCCCTGGGGCCCTGCAGCTTTCTGTCTCTGCCTCCTCCGCACATGTTCTGTTGGATCTGAAACGAATCCATTCTCTCCACTCCTACCTGGTGTCAGCTTGGTTTTCCTTGCAGAGAAAACCGTTTCAAATGAAAAGCCAGGCAACAAAAGAACGGCAAGGTTTTTACAGAAAATTGGGGAAATTATAGCTGTGAAAAACAAAATCCTGAACAACAAAACATCAGGAAGCTGTACCAAGAGGAATCTTGAGTCATATGCCATCCCACCTTCCTGCACCCTGCCAGTATCAGACATCACTAATTGCTTGCCCCACAGAGCAGAACTGAGTGTTCCCGGCAGACAGAACTAATCAATTGGCGCTGGTACACTGAGGAAGCCAGTGTTTATGTCCTTGTTGGGAGTCTTTTTTTTTTGCAAAAATATTGTCTCCATTTTTCAAAAAGCTAAAACTAGAAGTTCTGTTCAACTGAGCTGTTCTCCCTTCTTGGTGCCTTCCTGAAGGAACTGAAAGCATCATACCACAGTGATATGAGAGTACCCATTTTTTTTTTTTTTTGGCGGGACTGGGGTTCAAACTCACCACTTTGCAGGCACTTGTGCCATGGAGCTATCGGCCCAGCCCCCAACATACCCATGTTGATAAGTGGCATGGTTTGTCTGAGCGGAATCTTGGGAACAACCCAGATCCCCATCCGTGGATGGATGGATGAGAAGATGGCACAACGTGGTTTTCCTGCAAGTGGACCGGGAGGCCGTGCTCGGGAGTGGAGCACGCCGGACCACGCGCGCTCACGGGCCGCACCTCCTCCATTGTGAGAAGCTAGAAGAGTAAATGAGGCCCGAAACGTGCGCTGCATGTTCAGATGAGGAGGAGAATAAGAGAGAGGGAGGGAGGAAGGGATGAGGGGAAGAGGAAACAAAAGGAGACTACAAGTAGGAACGGAAACAGCTTTTGTACAGAAGAAGTGGCCGAAGGGAGGGGAGCGGAGGGGGGGCGGGAGAGGTGGCGGCCAGCATATCACGCGCAGGTACACATCCTGTGACATACGTGGCTGCCGTGTGTGTCCAAGACGTGCCAGGAAAGAGAAGATTCAACCCCCCAAAATAAATAAGGTGGAAAAATAAAAATAAAAATGTCTTCTCCGCAGTGTGGTCAGGGCCGCCCGCTTGGTCCAGTTGGCCTCTGCCCAGGTGCTGAGGGGGGTGCTTGGGCACGTGAGGCCCTTGTCCAGGGCTATCTGGGTCAAGGTGGCAGAGCTTGTGCTGGGCATCCCTGTGGCTCAGTGGCCAGCGCTTGCCTGGGGTGTGTGAGGCCCTGGTGCCATCTGCAGAGCCCCGGCGGCCCTGGCAGAGTGACACTGGGCCTTTGCGGCCCTGGTGGGCGTCTTGCTGTGGCCCTGCTGGAGCAGCCAGAGCAGCCTGGTCTGGGCCTGGTGGAACCACCTGCAGCTGGGCTGAGGGCAGGGACAGGCGCCGTGCGGTAAAGCCAGGCGCTTCCCAGCCAGAGCCAGCAGCCCCGCAGCTGCGCTCTCTGTTTGGAACTCGGTCCCTCGCGGGGAAGCTCCCTCTGAGCCCACTTTTCCTGCCTGCTTCCCCCTCAGGACGTGGGGCTGCTCGAGTACCAGCACCACCCCCGGGACTACACCTCACACCTGTCACCCGGCTCAATCATCCAGCCCCAGCGGCGGAGGCCCTCGCTGCTGTCTGAGTTCCAGCCCGGGAATGAACGGTACGATGGTCACGGTGGTGTCCTCGTCGTGCGGGGAGAGGGAGGCTGAGGGGGTGGCGTGCACAGGCCCTCCTCATGCCTGCTGCCCCTCCTCCAGCTAGCTGGGAGCCCCTGCTGCCTGCTCAGGAGCGACAGCCTCGCTCCCTCGTCACCCAAGCCAGAGCAGGTCGGGCAGGAATGTGAGGGATGACCTGTGCTGGGGACAGTGAGGTGTGGGCCGTGTGCTGGCCAGCTTTTCGTGGCTGGGACACGACACCCGACAAGCGCAGCTCTGAGAAGGAGGGGATCATCTGGCGCGCGCTCTCGGGGGCCGTAGACTGCGGTGTCTGTCTCCAGGGTTATCATGGTGGAGGGGCTGGGCAGAGCATTGTTGAGGCCAGGGGCCAGGCTCCCACAAGGAGCTGACCCAGCTGAGTTCTAACATGGGAAAAGGCGTCAGGGCAGGGATGTGGCGGCTGGCAGTGGGGCCAGAGGGCCAGGGAGGGTGGCAGTGAGTTGGAGTTCTGGAGTGGATGAGCTTGGGTTTCGGAGGCCCCTTTTGGTGCAGCAGGGTGTCAGGCAAGGGGCCTGCCCAGTCTAGGCTAGCTGAGAAGAGAGCAGGTTGGGGCCCATTAGCCAGGATGTAGTCATCAGGGCTGCTAGCCAAACGGAGAAGGTGCCAGGCCCACAGCGTGAGCACAGTTATTGGCTAGTAATGTCTGCCCAGGCAGTGGGCAGGAAATGGTGTCACTGTCTTTGAAGATGCAGGAGATCTGATGGGGTGAAGGTCCTGCCTTCTTCCTGCCCTTGAGGCTGCTCCCGGGATCCCACCGTCCCTGTGGGTGCTTCCTACCAGTGCTGGCACAATGACACCTTCTTGTCCCTGCCCTGGTGGTGCTGGCAGAGGACAATTGGGGGCCCCAAGTCTCCAGACCATTTCTCCCTGTGACACCACTGTGTGCCCGGCCCCCTGCAGGTCCCAGGAGCTGCATCTGAGGCCCGAGTCCCACTCCTATCTGCCTGAACTGGGCAAGGCCGACCTGGAGTTCATGGAGAGCAAGCGGCCGCGCCTGGAGCTGATGCCTGATCCTCTGCTGCGCCCGTCGCCCCTGCTGGCCGCAGGCCAGCCCTGTGCTTCCGAGGACCTTACCAAGGTGGGAGCGGGGGATGGGAGTGGGGAGCGTGGGAGGTGTGTGGCCTGGCTTCAGGTGCTGTGGGCTGAGTTCTCCCTCGGGGGCCAGCTGGGGTCTGATGGGCGTGGGGCCCTGGGTCTCCCCTCGACTATAGTGTTGGGGTTGGGTCCCTGCTTGGGTGGAATGGGGCCCCGGGGGCTCCTTAAGCCCTGCACAGGGGCCAGTGCTGGGCCCTGGGCTGTGGCCCTAAACGTGTGTGGTGCCAGAGGGTGGAGAGTGGGGAGGCACAGTGTCATCCTGCAGGGAGGAGGATGGTGTCCCGACGCCTGCCTGCGGTGCTGGTGGTCCCGGATCTGTGCCGAGTCCGAGCCTGCGCCCTTGGCCGCCCCTTCTGCTGCTTGGGGCCCTTCCCTCCTCATGCCCACACGTCTGTCCTGGGATCCCACACCTCCACCTTCCACACGCCCCCTGCACTGGCCACTGCCTTTCCGTCTGGTCCCCGTGGTCCTGGACCACCGACCTTGCTTGCCTGGACCGTGGCAGTAGCTTGCTCCTGCTCCTGCCCCTCCCCACTCCTCTAAAGCATGGCCAGCCACGCCGCCTCTGCCACAGGCCGCTGCAGGAGAGGTCAGCCTCCTCCCAGAGAGACCCTGAGAGAGACTCCTCGTGCTTTCCCGAGCCCCGGGTGCCTGCTTCTCAGCTCATGCCCGGTTGTGCCCCCTGGCGGGACAGTCACCCTCCCTGTAGTGGGCACGCATCCCTGCCCACCACACCAAGTGGCTGAGGCCTGTCAGCTGTCACCTCCAGGCACTGTCTCCGGATGCTGGCTGGTGGCAGGGACGCAGGTGGGGGGCACGGGGCCCTGGACTCTCACTGCTGTCCCAGAAAGGAGAACCGGGACCCAAGGGTGCAGGTAGATGGAGTGTGTGGTTTGGGGCTGGGCGTCCCTGCTGCCAGCTGCTGTCCCCAGAGCAGCTGAGCCCTAGTCTGCAGCTCACGGTGCCTGCTCCACAGCCATGCCACGCGTCCTCTGCCACTCTTCTCCTCTTGGCTCCTGTCCCCGTGGCCTGCTCCCGTGCCTCTCTGCCAGCACCCGCTCCTGTGTCTGTGCTGCCTCCGTCCTTCTCTGTCCTGCCAGGAAGGACACTGTCACTGCTTCAGGCAGTGTGAGGCTCACAACCGCTCCTGCCTGGAGCTTGCACCTGGTGGGGTCAGCGGAGTTCTTCAGAATCCACCCAGCTTCATCCTAGGGGAACTTCAAGTTGCCCGCAGTGCCACCTCTAAAAGTCCCTGAATGGCAGCCCCTGCCACATTGGCGGAAGCGCAGACTCTGAGGCCCAGGCTTCTTGGCTTTGGGCCGAGCATGATCCAGGTGACCCGACGTCACTAGGACCCTGTCTCTGCCCTTCCCCAGCTGTGCTGGGGCCCACCTTGTGGTGGATGTGGACCTGGCGTGCTACCCTGACAGTAGCTTATGACCCACCATTTCTTCCTCCAGGTTTTGAGGCCTGCAGAGAGTTCTTTCTCCCATGCTCAGGGGCTGTTGTGGCTTTAATGTGTTCTTTTCTTTTTGGGGGGCGGGGATCTACAGAGTGTTCAGGGTCTCACTACTAGATCACTCATGGTGGTCCACCTGTTTATAGACTCCTCTAAGAGCTGGGATTACAGGTGTGTGCCACCATGCTCAATCTCAATTGCCGTCTCTGTACATCCCAGGGACAGGCCTGGGGATTGAACCTGCAGCCCCTGTACCTGCTTGCAAAAGCTTTAATTCACTGAACTATTTGGCTGACCTTTGTGGCTTTAATATCAAGTAATGACTTTTTGTCTTATTCGTAGCCATCAGCGTCGCCCTGAAGGCTTTTTTTTTTTTTTTTTTTTTGATCAATTTATATTCTTGATGCAGGGTCTTGCTACGCAACTCGGACTCACAGTGACTGTCCTGTCTCTCCCACGCCGGGGTTACATGCATGCGCCACCACGCCCGGTTTCAGGGCCTGCATGGTGTGCTTGGGCCTTCAGGGCTGGCACAGCATGTGGTTGCGGGGACTGAACCCGAGTCCTTGTGCTGGTGAGGCAGGCGCTTAGAACAGTGAGCTATCTTCCCAGCCCTGCCCAGAAGTTTTGCCACAGGGCATCTGACCGGGAAGGTGGCCGCTGACACGGCGTACTGATGACCATCCGTAACAGAAGGGCCAGTGGCCGGGGCACTGGTGGCAGAGAATGCCCTCCTTGCTGCACAGTGAGGGTCCTGTGACCTAGAAATGCCTGTGTGGGGTCTGGCCCTGGGCTACCTGGCGCTGCAGCGAGCCCCTCCCACCTGGTGCCCATCGCCTGGGAGGACGAGGTGCAGCGCATTGAGGGCTTACCCCTAGACACTGTCCCTGCCTGGCTGCTGCCCTGCTTGGGTCCCCAGGGGCAGTGGCTCCTCGGTGGTGCCGGCTGCCTAGCTGCTGTCTCAGCGTTGTTTTGGGGGCCTGTCTTGCCCAGGGACGACCAGCTCCAGGGACAGTGCTCCCTGCTGTCTTGCGTTGTGAGGACCCTGAAACCCTCCTTGGAGGGTCCCATGTGGGAGGAGGCCTGGGCGCCTGCCATGTCCCTGTCTCAGATGGCCACGGGGGCTGAGGCCAACCCAGGCGGGTCCCAGGACCCGGGTGACAGGCTGGTGAAGCCCCCCTGCGCGCTGCAGTTGTCTGGGAAGAATGCCCTCTGTGTGCTGGGGTGCAGCTGCGAAGCCGGCCAGGAGCACAGCCTGGCTCTGTGCAACCCCTGGGCCAGCAGCTGCCCCCTTGGCGGCGTGCCCGGATGGGAATGGCACGGCCTTGCCCCCGTGCCCAAGGTGGACATGGGCAGCACATCCTCACCTGGGCTGATGGGGCTTACCCGTGTGACCCCCAGACACTGGGGAGGGGATGTGGGCAGCCGGTGTCTGGCCCGGGGCTGCTGCTGGGCCTGGGCTGTGTGCCAGCCTCCTCCCCAGATCCCTGTGTAGCTTAGCCCAGCGGGGACACAGGCACATCCTTTATTTTTTTAGTTGAAAAGTCCATTTATAAAACTTATGCCACTTGCATGAACTTAGTACATGTGTTCTTAACAATCATGCTTAGATTCTTCACGCAAATTTCCTCTTTTTTCCCCTGTGGTATCAGGGATTGAACTCAGGACCCTGTGCTTGTGAGGCAAGCGCTTATTCTGCTGAGCTATCTCCTAGCCATGTCAAGTTGCTTCTCAGTAATTGCATTATTAGCACACTGTCCTTGTATGACTTTTTTTTTTGACAGTTTTTTTTTTTTAAATAATTGATACAATGCATATTGTACTCATAGTAGTTACACAGAGCACAGGATGTAAACATGATAATTTTTCTAATCATTGTTGGTACAAAAAATTTCTACTCATTGAACTAAGAGAATACACATTACATACATTATGGAATACATTCCCCAGTATTCCATAATTGCAGTGGGTTATTGGCAGAACTGGCCATGTCGGAAGCTGTTGATTTAAGCCTATTACAGCTCAGCAGGGACACCCTTGAATGATCACCCTCTCTGAGTACCCTGGGAGGCTGAGGCAGGAGGGTTACAAGATTGAGCCCAGCCTGGGGGCAGTTTGGTGGCTTAGCAAGACCCCTGTTGGAAGTAACGGTATAAAGAAAAGGCAAAGGTGTTGGCTTTATGCCCTAGTAACAGGCAGAAATTATAAATAAGCAAATCAAGGACCAAAGAGAAAGCAGTTAACTCAGCGAGCCCGCGGGCCTGATGGCTCCTGGCCCTCCTGGGTCCCATGTGACTGTCTTATGTGCAGCCCCTTGGATGGCTTGTGCCACCTCGGGTCCTGGGACTCACTCAGATGACCAGTATGTCAGGAGGGTCCCTCTGGAGGCTGGGCCTGGGGGAGGTGCCGTTCCCATTCTGGGGGAAATGGCTGCCGGGAGGATTCGGAAGTTGGGGTGCACAGAGGGTAGGTGTGCGTTGCCTGGGAAGATGCGCAGGCAGAGGTGGGAGGGGCTGGAGAAGGCCTGAGGCGGCGGGCAGTGCAGAGAGTGTCCCACACAGTGCTGCAGTGAGGGCCAAGCCGGGGTGTGCCGGGCGCCCTGGCTGACCAAGTGTTCCCTGGGCCCTGTCCCCGCAGGACCGCAGCCTGGCGGGCAAGCTGGAGCCGGTGTCCCCACCCAGCCCCCCGCACACCGACGCTGAGCTAGAGCTGGCGCCCCCGCGGCTGTCCAAGGAGGAGCTGATCCAGAACATGGACCGCGTGGACCGCGAGATCACCATGGTGGAGCAGCAGATCTCCAAGCTGAAGAAGAAGCAGGTGCAGTGGGCGCGGGGGTGCGGTGGGCGCGGGGGTGCGGTGGGCGCGGGGGTGCGGTGGGCGCGGGGGTGCAGTGGGCGCGGGGCTGCGGTGGGCGCGCGGGTGCGGCGGGCGCGGGGGTGCGGCGGGCACGGGGGTGCTGCGGGCGCGGGTGGGCGCGGGGGTGCGGTGGGCGCGCGGGTGCGGCGGGCACGGGGGCTGGGGGCCTGCTCCCTCCGGGTTGCCAGTGGTGACAGCTGTGAGGTGACACTAGGCACGGGGGGTCACAGATGCAGACACCCCTGGATCAGGGCGAGCAGGCTGATGTGCCTGTGTGACATTCGTGAGGCCAGGGTGAACAAGTGCCCACACAGCCCTTAAGCTGTCCCCAGTGTGGTGAACACCTGACCCACAGGCGCTGGAGCCCCGCAGAAGGGCACTGCGGGGTGGACAAGTTAAATGTGGTCAGCTGGGCACGCGCACCCGCGATGCCAGCGCTTAGAAGGCTGAGGCCAGCCCGGGCTACACAGTGAGTTCAGTCTGAAGTGCATCATAGCAAGACCCTGTCTCAAAAACCAAAAAACAAAAAGAACATTTTAAATGTAGTTTGTAGGGCTGACAAGACAGCTCAGTGGACTGAGTGCCTGCTCAGGTGATGGGGGTTCGATCTCCAGCACCACATACTGTGCCGGCCCTGCCCACCAGTCATGCTGAGCTGGCCACTGAAACTTGGTGGGCCACTGAAACTTGGTGGGCCACTGAATCACTGCAAGTCCAAGCTGTGTTGTGAGACCCTGTACCAAATACGTAATAAATAAGTAAGATGTGGTTTATATAGTTTCCTCCAAGGAATTCAGTTTTGGGGAGCCTCCATTTCCTTGTGTGTAGAGTAGATATGACATCTTCCTTCCAGGGTTTTAATGAGGCATTGAGGCCCTCAGATTGGAAACAAAATCTCAGTGGCACAGTTGAAACAAGATAAAGCTATGTAGGGAAAATGTTTCTGTATGCATTTTGTGATGTTCTGTTTTGCCTTTTTGTTTTTGAGACAAAATCTCACTCTGTAGCCCAGGCTATCCTTAAGCTCAGGGATCCTACTTATTCAGCCTCGTGAGCTCAGATTTTAGGCGTGTGCCACCATGCCTGACTGGGATGTTGCTAATCCTCTTGTGTAGCTTATTCAATACCAAATTAGTTGATAATCTGACTTTGCCCAGTGCTTCTGGGATTCCCTCCCAGGTGGCTTTGAGCCTCCGTTCCAGTGGCCTTTTGCAGAGAGGATGTCTTGGTCGTTACAGGAGCTATGTCCCTAGTCAGCCAACATCCCCTGGGCTAAGCTGACACAGCTACCCCTGCCGTGGGGCAGTGTTTATAAAGTTTTATTGGCACACGGCCGCTCCTTGGTCCTTGTGTCCGTGGCGTGTGCGACCATCCAGCAGAGACCTCACGGCCCCAATGCCAGGGCCTTTGCAGGCATTCCACTGACACACTAGATCTGTTGCCCATCTGTCTGAGTCACTGTGTGTCCTGCTTTGTGGCCCAGCAATGTGTGGGTGAGGGGAGGGCAGCAGTTATCCTTAGCCACAAAGGAGTCGGGTAGCACACGTGGCCCCCCTGGTGGAGCTGGTGGGCGGATGGGTGTCGGCTATGTGGGGCAAAGCTGGCCCAGCAGCTGCCCTAGACATCCGTGGTGGCGGGGGGGGGGGTGTTTTCCAGGATGGTGGCATGTGTGTCCCAAGCGAGGCCAGGCATGCATTGGGGTCAGGCCGGCCCCCCAGGGCTCTGCTCCCGCAGACCTGGCTTTGGGGCCGTGTGGCAGCTGCAGGCCCCTGCTCTCACACATGTCCTGGGCCTGGCATGCTGGCAGCACCCCAAGGGAGGGATGCCCTCCCCACAGGAGTTTCTCCTGTGCTCTGCTGCAGTGTGCTTGGAATGAAAGTTCCCAAGTAGGGCATCGGTCTTCAGCGGCCACGTGGTTTCAGCACCAGGCTGTCTGAAGTCTCTGCTGTCCCTCCCGACCCCCGGCTGCTCTCGGTCTCCTGAGACCTGCCTGACCTACCTGTCCTCTGGTGGGGTCACACAGGTGGCCCCCGTGCCTGCCCTTCCCTGGTAGAAGCCCCCAGGGACCGCCTGTGTTCCTCCCTGCCGCCCTCATCCGCCGTGTTGGCCGTGGAAGCCGGGCCTGTGCCTTCCAGGCCAGCGCCGCCCTCCTTCCTTGTGGCTGAGGGACATCCCATGGTGGGTCACTGTTCATCCGCCCGCCTCTGCGTGGACGTGGTGCCGCTTCTGCGCTGTGGCTGCCGGTGCTGGAATCACGCATTCTCAGTGTTTGTTTGGATGATGTGCTGTGCTCCCGGGTGTAGACAGGGAATCGCTGGGCCACATGGAACTCCATGCCGAGGAATTTCCAGGCTCTTTTCCACTGCGGTTGCCCCATTTTTACAGCTACCCAGCGACGTCTGACGGCTCCAGCTTTTCCACATTCTTGCCTAACGCCTGTTGTTTTCTTTTTAAACAAAGTTCTGGTCCCAGCTGCTGTGGCGGCTGCTCGGCTCTCTGGCGGCCGACTTGGGGAGCAGCAGTCTGCCTCCTGCCCGCCTCTCCTCCCAGCTTCAGGCAGCTGGGGGAGGGGCGCTCTTCCTCCCGGGTTCCCCGGGAGAGGACCCTGGGCCCTGCAGCCCATGGTGCAGCTGAGGTCTGTGTTCCTGCGGAGTGGAGCGCAGCTGTGCTCTTGGCAGGGTCTCCATACGTGAGGCCCCTTCCTGCGCACCCGCTGTCTTGCTCTGCTTTCCTGCACTGCCACTTTTGGGTTTCCAGGCTTCCTTCCCTTTGCCCCCCAGGGAGCCTGTGGAGGCAACAGCAGCGCCCACCAGGGGTCGCTGTGGGACTGAGGCAGTCCTGCACAGGACCAGCCCCTGCTGGCTGCATTTTGGGGCTCATCATGCTCTGCCCCTCAGTTGCCCCCAGCATGTATGCACCTTGCCAGCAGCAGCACTGGGTTCCGCTGTCACTTGAGTGCCCTGCCCAGCCGCAGTCTGGAGTTGGCCTTCCGTGTGGCCTGGGGCTGGTGCCTCTGTTCTCTGGTATAAAGCAGATGGCAGCACAGTGGATGGCCTGCCTGAGGTGCTTAGGGAAGGGCGCCCAGGGTGCAGATGGCAGAGTGGACGGTGACGGTGGTGGTGGCTGTGACCTTGAGGATGGGCAGCGCTGCCAGTGGGGCTGAGCGCGTGCTCCTCAGCATGAGCTCCTTGGGTCTTCACCAGTGGAAAGGCTTTTACGGCCCTCATTTCCAGGGGAGGGAAAGGGGCTCGGGAAATTCAGCCACTTCGCAAGGCAGCGCCGAGAGTGAGGGTGAGCAAGGGTCCCACGTCTGCAGCCCTTCCCCGTGCCGTGGCACTTGTGGGGGCTGCTGTGGATAAGAGTGGCCGGCCTCCCGTGTCCTGGCCCAGTGTCCTGCACACACGGGTGCTGCAGCCCCTGTCATCGGGGAGGACAGGATTAGCCCTGTCTCCCACCCCCAGGCCCGTGGGAGTCCTTCTGCTCCACTGTGGCTCGGCCCAGGGTGGCATCCGAGGAACCGCTGCCAAGGGTGGGCCTCCCTCTGCAGGTGTGGAACCCCAGGTGACTCAGAAGAAGCAGGAGCAGCCTGACCTCCTGCGGCGGCTGGGGGCGAGGCCTCCCTCGAGCCGGGGTCGAGGCTCACCCTGCCGCTCTGCCTTCCCACAGCAACAGCTGGAGGAGGAGGCCGCCAAGCCACCCGAGCCTGAGAAGCCAGTGTCGCCCCCGCCCATCGAGTCGAAGCACCGCAGCCTGGTACAGATTATCTACGATGAGAACCGGGTACGTCCCTGCGTGCCTCGGGCAGCCGCCTCCATTGCCCCGCGGGCACCACATGGGCCACCTGTGGGCCTCTGTGTGACTGCTCTGAACTAGGAGCCTGGACCCCTTCTGCCTGAAGGCCAGCATTGGGCTGAGGGGACAGTGGACATTCAGGCCACTGTTACTGCGTGACCCCTGTGGCCGATGGTCACCAAGGTGTCGCTAGCAGTAGCACAGATATGTCCACTGCTCAGCCTCTTTCTGTCCACCCTGCACATAGTACTGTGCCCTGGTTGTTTCTGTTTTACACATGGAGAAACTGAAACTGCAAAAGACAGAGCGACCTGTCCAGGGCCACCCTGCCAGGATGTCCTCACCCTGCAGGGCCTGGCTCCAACGGTGGTCTCCTCTGGCCCCTGCCCAGAGGGTGTTCCTTCTTCACCACCCCTTCTTGGGGTTGGCACTCTGAGTGGGGTGGGCTGGGGGTGGGGGGTCAGGGACTTGACTGCCCAGGACCCCAGAGACCCTGCCCCTCACCGATTGTAGTCTCTGGGACAGGAGAGGAGGCAGGTAATGTCACCTTCCTGGCTAGAGGAGCAGAGACAAGAGCCCATGTCTGCATGCTTGGGTTGAGGCTGAGGACAGGTGGGCTCCTGGCCAGCACCCTCTGGACAGTGCCAGGCCCAGGAAGAGCTCCCTGGCCGGCTCCTGTCCTGGTGTTGCTGCTCTCATTAGAGCCCCACTTTTCTCAGCTTCCGTCAGCCACATCCAGACCCTAGTGAAGCAGATGCACTTGCTCTGTTTTTCCTCTCTGGCAGGTGGGGCTCAGAGAGGACAGGGCCCTAGCATGAGTGACACAGGTGGCTGTCTCCAGCCGCTGGCCCACAAGTCCCCGGTGCCCCCTTCTGGCCCTCCAGTTTCTCTTGGCCCAGTGTCCATTTATCCTGCCCATGGGAGGGCAGGAAGGTCCCCAAGGGTGGTGTCTTTGGCTCTGGTGCTCCTGGCTGAATACAAAGCCCTGAGGCCCCTGCAGTCTGAGAGGGGTCCCTCTAGAGGGGTCTCAGAGCAACTGCAAGGGTGATGGAGAGGGGCGGGGTTGGCTGGCCCTGCCCGAGTGCCCTCCCTTTGGGGGTGTGGGGTTCAGGTGTCTCCTGCCCAGGCTAAGCCTCAGAAGCTGGCGCCTGGCAGCAGGGGGCCCTGGCTGCCTGTAGCAGGAGCAGCCAGGACTGAGAGCCCCTTGGGGGGATCAGTAGGATTAAATTTTAATCCGCCTCCTTCCCCGCCACTTCCTGCAGGAGGGCCGTGTGTGAGTGCGGAGTGGGGAAGTGTAGCCCCCCGCCCGGCAGGGCTGCCTCGCTCTGCATGCTGGGCTCACTCTCCATTCCAGGGAGTGTGCGCAGCCTGGCTGTGCCAGGCGTGCTTGCCCTGGGGCTGCCACACAGGCCGTGCAGGTGCACCCAGATGGCAGCGCCATCAGGGCTGCCAGCCTGACCCAGGGGCCTGGCACCCGGAAGGGTGCCGGGCGGCCAAGAATTTTGGGAGGTCAAGGCGCGCACGGAGGCCAGGAGGAGGGTCAGGTGTCTTTGATCTCCAGGGCAGCGTGGCAGGAGGTGGAGGCTGTGGAGGCCTTGGGGTAAAGGCCAGGCAGGCAGGGACAGCTGTCACTGGGGCACATGGGAGGGAGGGCAGGGAAGGAGGTGGGGCTGTGTCTGGAGGAACCGGCACTGGGCAGCGGCCACTTCCCTCGGCGAGGATCGAGGATCCTGTGAGCTGGAGTCAGCAGGGCCTGCCATCCTGGGTGCGCGGGTGCCTGTGGGGCCATGTGCACACACGCACGTGTGGATCAGCCCGAGCGGGGCGGGCGTGGCTATTGAAGTCCTCCTACAGCCCGCGGCCCGAGTGAGGCCCTCTTGTCCTTCACCCCATCGCTGTGTGTCCCGGCTTACAGCCCTGCACAGTGGGGTGTGCTCAGATCTGCCTGGTGACGTGTTCCCCTGAGACGGACGCCTCCCCAGGCTTGGCCGTCCTTGCCGTGGGACGGTGGTCACCGATCTGTCATCCGGACTTGGGTGGTTGTGTCACAGGGCAGGTGTCCCTTGCCTGTCCATATGCCCAGCATGAGGGTGAGAACCCCGGGCAGCCAGCCTCAGGCGGGCACAGCTTATCCCCGCCCCTCCGCCCTCCCAGCAGACACGAACCCATCCCACCCTCCCACCCGGAGCAGATGCCGTGTCCCAGGCTGGTGCTGGCGCCACATAGGCACAATGTTGCCTTCATGGCTCAGGGCCCTATGGGGCCGGAGGTCCGGCCTGTTGAATGCGCGCAGGGAGTCCTTTCTGCTGCACGTGGCTGTCTTCCCAATAAGTCCTGGGTCGTGCCTGGGGAGACGGTGGCAGTGGAAAGAATCCCGCGATTGTGAAACGCGGGGATGCTAGGGAGGCTCTCGACCGTCGCCCCTCCTCCCCTTCCTCCCCAGGGAGCTGTGCCCTCGTCTCAGCCTGGGGCCCTGGGGGTGGTGAGCTAGGCACCCTAGGGACACCGGCGCTGGCGGGCCCCTGTGTTTGTGTGGCCAGGGAGGGGGCTGTATACCACCCCCTGGCAGTGGCTCTGGGAAGCCCCTGTTTCTAATCTTCCCGTGTTTTCTTGGTCACCACAGAAGAAGGCGGAGGCGGCCCATCGGATCCTAGAGGGCCTGGGGCCCCAGGTGGAGCTGGTGAGTTGGGCACTGGGCGTGGGGGACACGGAGATGGGGAGGAGGAGGAGCAGGAGGAGGAGGAGGAAGTCAGCCCCTGCCAGGGCAGCTCAGTGAGGAGGCTGGAAGTGCAGCCCCCTGATAAGAGGCCAGGGCGATAGCAGGGGAAGCCACAGGTCCTGGGCCACCAGCCCACATTCAGAGGTCCAGCTCGCAGGGGAACCCTTCCTCCCGGCAGAGGGTCCAGCCGGGTTCAGCTTCCAGGTCTGCCCCCATGTGGCCCCACCTGTGACCCTGAGCAGGTCTCAGCCTCCCTGGGTGGGCTTCAGCTGCCCCGGCCGTAAAGCTGGGCCAGTCACACTGCCCTGGTTGGGACGGTGCAGATTAAGTGCTGAGTTTTGCAGTGCAGAGACCTCGTGTGCCTACGGCTGTCAGCTGCACTGTGGCCACAGCTGTCGGGCTCACCTCCCAGGCGGGAAGGAGCCAGCCTGTGAGTGGGGAAGCAGGAGCTGCTGTCGTCCCCTTGGGGTCCCCAGAGCCGAGAGTGCAGCATGGAGTGATGGTGGTGGAGAGGACCGGGTGTGGCTGCCGTGGGGCAGGTGACGTTGACTGGTGCCTGGCGAGCGCTGTGCCGGCTCCAGCAGGTGGCTGGGTCCTGGCTGCGCGGGGGCTCACTCACTCAGTGCAGCACTTAGTGAGGATTTGGCTGGGTGGGTGCTGGCTGAGCCATGTGCCTGAGACATCTCTGGTACCCACAGGGTGCCATGGGGTGATGGTCTTCTATCCCCAGACCCAGGCTGTTCTGCGCCTATGGTAGGGCTGCTGGCTCGCACCATTCTGAGGCCCACCTGTAGGCTGTGTCCTGCCTCAGTTTCTCCTTTTGCCAAATAGGGAAGCCAGGATCGAGGTGCCTCCTGGGGTGTCTCCCTCTGCCTGTTCCTGGGGAGGACACAGGCCCAAGCTTGCAGGTGGGGAGGGAGAAACAGGGCCAACAGTGTCCCCTGGTCCCAGGGGCTTCGGCCTGGGGTGCCTGTGGGTCTTCGTGGGGGAGGGAGCCGTCTCTCTTGCTCTCTCCCCGCCCCTCACCCAGCCTGAGGGAGGAAGTTCATGTGGAGGCTGAGGAGCATCGGCTCTGGCGCTCTGTGTGTCCCACAGGCGTGGCTTGGTGGCCCGGGGTGGGGGCAGGGCCCTGCGCTGGGTGTAAACGGTGGTGTCCTCGTGTCCCCTTGCTGCACGAGGCTCTGGACGGCGGTGCCCTGCCCAGGCCAGGCAGCAGGCGAGGGATAGCCAGGGCCCTTGGAGCCAGGCATGAGCAGCCGCTCCAGGCCTGGAGGTGGGCGGCTGTCCCCCGGCTGTGGTGGCTGGGTTGCAGCACTGGAAACCAGTTCTTGGAGTCACTCCCGTGGCAGCTCTGGGCGTGACCGGGGACCCAGGGTTCTGTGATGCCAGGTGGTGGCGGCAGCGGCGGTGGGGGTTCAGGGCTGGATCCCCGAGCCCTTAGTCCAGGCTGGCCAGGGCAGCGGTGAGGGAGGCGGAGGCTGCCGCGCTGCTCTGAGTCACGGCTTCCTTCCTGATCGGAGGGTTATTTTAAGCAGTCGGTGTCACCAGCAGGGTGAGGGCTGGGTGACACTCCAGCAGGGAGCTGTGCAACCTGGGGACAGCCCACGTTCCTCGTCCTTCTCAGCTGCGCCCCAGGAGCCAGGCCCTCAGGAGACCCCGCCTGCTCCCCGGAGCCCCATTCTTTCCGAGCTGCATCCCGTGTCCCCTGCCTGGGGTGGAGCCAGCGCCTTCTATCCTTGCTGGACCTGGGAGGGCACAGGTCCCCCAGGCCTGGAGGTTGCCTCGGAGCCACTGGCCTGGCACTGGCCTATGGGAAGCGTGGAAGGGGTCTTGGGGCTCCCCTTGGCCTTGTCCCCTTGACAGTGTGCCCCTCCCTTCTCTTGTCGCTCGGCCTGTTGCCATGGCGATAGGGAGCTCCCAGGCTGCTCCCAGAGCCTCATTTGCTCCTGCCTCAGTTTACCTGAGGAGCCCTGCTCTCCAGTCCTCTTGGGTCAGAGGCTGGCTGGGGCCCTTCTGCTAACTTGCAGTACGCATCCCTGTGCTAGAGCCTGTCACAGGCTCTGGGGCTTGTGTGTTGGGGTCTTGCAGTCCTTCCCAGCCCCTTAGGCTGTGTTTTATCTAAGAAATGGGGACCGGCCAGCTTCTGCCTGGAGCCCCACTTGGACCCCACTAGGCCCCTGCCTCTTTCCCAGACGCTAGTCAGGGTGCGGGAGGCAAGTTCCCGCACAGCAGGGTGCTCGGCACCACGGCTGGAATGTCCGGGGCCCCTGGGGCTGCAAGTGGGTGTCTTTTGCCCTGTACCCATTCTCCAGGTGAGGAAACTGAAGCCTGTATGCCCAAGGCTTGTGTCCAGGCCCTCACCTGGCGGGTGCTGGGGGAGGAAGCAGGGTATAAATTAGGCCCAAGCTGAGCTCTGAGGTGTTGTCCTTCTCAGGTGGCCTGCAGGGACATCAGGGAGAGAGCAAAATGACCCAGGCCTGAGGCCAGCCACGTCCCTTCCAAGCTGGGGACTGGAAGGACGTGTGACCCCCACCTCCCGAGGTTCCAGCGAGCCCCGTGCGGGCCTTCCGCTTGTCCTGCCTGTTCTTCCTGTTCAGACTGTGGGCTGGGAATGCTGCGGTGGGGGCCTGTGACCTGCTGTCAGGCCCCGCTGCCCAGCCCCAGAGGGCTGGAGGTCCGCAGGGCAGGCAGGGGCTGCTCTGGGGGGGGGGGCTGCACTGTGTGCGACACGCCCTCGGTGCTGGAGACCCCGCCATCTCCCACCAGCTTGAGAGGACTTTTGCTACTGGAGGATGTACCCATCTGCAGCCTGGGCCCGCTAAATCCGCGCCCACCGAGGCGCCTGCACCGTTCACCGTGGCCCTCTGGCCCTTTGGCCGACCCTGTTGACCCGGCCGCCATGTGCTCATCCCCGGTCCACTGGGGAGAGGACAGAGGACACTGTACTCTGGCTCCGCCAGGAGCTGTCCCCTTGGCGTGTGGCTGGACGCAGGGGTCTGGGAGGTGTGGGAGTCCACGTGGCAAGCAGTCACCGGAGCCGGCAGGGGCACTGACACGTCCTGGGTGGGCACTGCAGTCTGCCTGGTGCTGGGCTCAGAGCTCGGGGGTATCCCCGTGTCACCCCCTCCTATTTTACAGATCAGGGAAACAGAGTCACAGGGATTCAGTAACTCACCAAGGCAGAGCCAGGGTGCAAACCCTATGATTGGCCCTGCCCCTCGCCAAAGGTGGGGACATGCACTGTGGCCCCTGTCGACCTCCTGTGGTCTTGGGTCCTCTGTGTCTGTTCTTGGGGTGGTGGTATCCACCTGCTTCTAGCCCTTGACCCTTAGGGCAGAGCGGCAAGGACCCAGTTCCCTGGGGCTCTGGGTGGCTCTGGGACAGGCAGGGGCTGTGATATCTCCTGGCTGAGTCATGGTCTGGCCTCCCTGGGGACGGAGTATCTCTGGCTGTGCTGAGCCTCAGGCCTCACCTCCAGGCCCCATCTGACAGCACTGTGATTCCTCCTTGTGGGTCGGGTGCAGGGACATCTCCAGAGCTGGGCCCTGGTTTCCTTGGTGACCAGGAGTTTCCACAGTAGATGCCACTGTGAGCCCTGAGCCTTCTCTGGCCAGCCCTGCTGGGTGACAGTGGAGGAAGTCACACTGACTCACACCCTCTCTCTGCCCTGCAGCCCCTGTACAACCAGCCCTCGGACACCCGGCAGTACCACGAGAACATCAAGATGTGAGTGTGGCCCTGTGGCCAGCTGGGGTGCAGAGCTGGGGCGTGGAGGGCGGGCAGGCTGCCGGGCTCCCTGGAGACAGGCAGAGGGGCCTGGGCGAGGAGTGTACGTGGGCTCTGTGGGTCCCACGGTCCCCACAGCCCGTGTGGGAGGGAAGAAACACTGAAGGGGCTTCTGGGTAGTACAGCGTGACTCAAGGACAGGACCCCTGAGGGCAGGTGTCAAGTCAGGTGCCATACACCTTTGGGGGCCCCAGGGCTAGGCTTGGGGCAGTTGGTACTGCGGGGCTGCTGGAGGGGCCTGCCTCCCTCGGGGTGCACTAACAGGAGCATAGCTTCCTGGGGTGAGGAGGGGGTATTTCCTCCTGTCATCATCCAGAACCCTAAAAGGTAAAAGGGGCCGCGGGCCTGGCCCTGGTGGCTGTGCTGGTAGTGGGCAGTGAGGTCGGGGATGAGTATCTGTAGGACGGTAGCCTCTTAAGTGCTCGTGGTGTGTGACTGGGAGAGCTCGGACGTCCGCCTGTGGGCTCAGTGGGTCCAGGCTTGGCTGGGGTGGCAGCAGGGGGCAGGGTGCACTGCTGAGCCTCCGTGCCCCCCGCCCCCCAAGCCAGGCAAATCCTCTGGGTTTGAGGAGCCCTGCCAGGCTTGTATTGGGTGGTGCAGGGTGCTGAGTTTCTGCAGCTTTGCCCCCCAGGGGCCCAAGGCGCTGGGTTCCTGTGTCACCCTGCAGCTTCTGGGTTGGTGGCCCTGGTTTGCTGACGTGCCAGCGCCTTCCAGGGCTTCGCTGCCTGCCCGCCTGTCGCTCACTCATCCGTTTCTCCATTCCACTGTGCGCCTGGCTGCGCTTTAGACCTTGGAACAGAGCAGAGGCTTGCAGCCCTGCCCCGCCGGGCGCCTCACTGCAGAAATGGGCTCACCTAAAGCCCGAGTCGCTCCCCAGACCTGGTTGCACCTGTCACTGCGACACGTGCGCTTGAACACCTGTGGTGCCGGGGGTCGCACCGCACCCAGGCCTTCGTCCCGCGCTGCGCTCCCAGACTTCCTTATCTTTCGTTTTGAGACGGTCTCCCGAAATGTCTTACGTTGCCCGGGCTGGGCTTGAACTTGCCACCATGCTGCCTCAGCCTCCCAGAGGGCACCACCACACCCAGCTAGGGTGTGACTGATGGCTGTGTTAGCGGGCCAACATCCTGGGTAGCCTTTGTGGCTCAGAGAAAGCGATATTTTAGGTTGGAAGATGGTGATGGGAGAGGGCGGGAGGCCAGCGTGAGCCGCTGGGGCCGGCGAGGCCAAGGGGACTCTGCGGTCTGTGCTGCCACTGGCCGAGTGGCCCTAGGGGGCAGGAGAGCTTCAGGCAGTGAC
This sequence comes from Myocastor coypus, assembly GCA_004027025.1. NCBI lineage: Eukaryota > Metazoa > Chordata > Mammalia > Rodentia > Myocastoridae > Myocastor > Myocastor coypus. Next base: position 26,707 of record PVJA010019095.1, read on the forward strand.
TCGAGCAGCGAGAGGCCTTGGAGCTGGAGCAGGGTGGCGCCCCTGGCCTCTCCTGACTGTGTGCTTTGCAGAGCCTGGTAGCTGCCAGCTTTGCCCCACAGTAGAAGCCTGAGCCAGGAGCCCATGGCAGGTCACTCACTCCTGGTGCCTCACCTTCCCACCTGCAAGACAGTGACAGCATGTCAGAGTGAGGCAGGGACCTTGGTCATCCGGTGCTGGGCCGGAAGTGTCTACTCCCTGTTCTTCCAAAGACGGAGGGCAGATTCCCTGTTCGTTCAGCAGATGCTCTCTCCTCTCTCTGGCCACCTCTCTGCTCCTACCTGCGCCAGCACGGGCCCTGGGGAGATGGCCGTGACCTCGGCCTGACATTGCAGAAGGGGAGACAGATGCCAGCACATGACGGATGGCAGCCAGCGTGCCGAGCACAGCAGATCTTCCTACGAGGCGGGAGGTCGTCCCCGTGGGCCCAGCCCCGCCACTGTCATCCCCACGTTTTCGTGCCAGGCCGCTGAGGTGGAGCTAATTTCACGCTTGGCTTCCTGCTGCCTGGGCAGTCGGGGATGGACGTGCCCTGTCACCTGTGCTCCCCTGCTGCCCGCCCTCTGCTGCCCACTCTGGTGTCAGTGGTGGGCCAGGCGCCACAGGGTCACCTGCTGTGGGCTTGGGTTCTGGCCTTGGTGGGGGTGGGGAGGCCTGGGCCACCCCGAGGACATCTGATTTCAGACCGCAGACGCTCGGTTCTCTGGCCTCTCACCTCTGCTGCAGCCCCCTACCTGCAGTCTGTCCCTGTCCGCCTCCTCGGGGACCCAGGGGTGTCACACCACCTGGCGCACGAGCGGCCCCTCTCTCGATCCCCCTTCTGCCCCAACCCCTTCCTCTTGGAAGCCGACCACACTGCCCGAGAGATGATTCGGGTTTGCAGGAAGGCAGCTTGCACGTTACAGAGAAATCTCAGGCACAGCCGTTCCCAGCCCCAGAAGGGGCTGCTCGCTGTGTCCGGGTCCTTGCTGGTTTTCCACTGATGTCTCTTTATGCTCTGAGATGAGACCTGGCTTGCCACATGCCCTGCACGTCCAGCCAGCACAGTTCCTTAGTCCTGCTGTTCATGGACCTGTCACCCTGCTCACCTGTGCGCTGTGTGGGGTCGAGCAGCTGTCTGCTCATGCTGGGTTCTGGGAGATCACAGAGGACTGGAGGCCCCTCACCTTGTCCCATCCAAGCAGGCACTTGGAGCTGGCCAGGGTCACTGGGTATCTGCCGAAAGCCCCCTGACCTGGTTTCCTTGCTGCGAACCAGTGTGCTGTTTTTTTGTTTTGTTTCGTTTTTGTTTTTTCCGTGTGTGTGTGTGTGTGTGTGTGTGTGTGTGTGTGTGTGTATTTAGTACAGAGTCTACGGGGCCTCACTGCACAGATCCGACTTGTAGTGATCCTCCTGTGCTCAGCCTCCCAAGCTCTGGGATTAGAGGCACGAGCCACCATATCCAGGCCTAAGGCGCTGTCTCAGCACATTCCCGGTCAGGACCGGCCTAGCACGTGGGGCATTGAACCCTGGTCCCTGCGTCTGCCTGAGCTATGTGGCCAGGCCACGTGTGCTGTTTTTTGTCCCCAAGTGCAGCTGGGCAGGGGACAGTCGGGGCCCTACTTGAGAAGGAGGAGGAGGGGCCGGATGTGAGGACACGTGTGATAGCCTCTGCCGTGCCAGGTGTGGCGGTACCCGGCTGCCATCCCCGCACTCTGGGAGGCTGAGGCAGGAGGATCATAAGTTTCAGCACAGCCTAGAGAGTTAACTTAGACCAGGTTTCAAAATAAAAATAAGATAAACGGGCTGAAGACGTAGCTCAGAGTATGAAGGCCCCGAGTTCAGTGTCAGCGGCACAGAGAGAACAAGACAAACAGCAAAGCGCCGTGTGGATGGGGCCAAGGAGCGCTCTGTCCATGCCGAGCTCACCACCTGTGAGCTTGCACGTTCGCGGTGCCCTGCTTGCTGCCATCCGTCTACCCACTTGCTGAGTGGCCTCTGCGGGCCACAGGGTGGGGACTGCAGGGTGCTTGCTCAGTTGCCTCAAGCTTCTCCAGGCTGGTGCAGGTCACTGCTGCTCACCTGGCTCCGGCTTTGTGGTGGCCACGCCCTGCCGGTCCCAACTTCCCTCCCTGCCGGGGGTGGCTCTCGCAGGGAGCCTAGGTCTGTCTGCCTCTTTTATTTGAAGTGCACATCTTTGCTGAGTGCACAGACGCCCGCTGGCCACCCGGCACGCGGCCTATCCCGCGTCCCTCCGGCCCTCCCAGGACCCCCAGCCACCCTGCCTTCCCTTCTGGTCCTCATCTTCCCTGAGTTTGCTTGTACCCTGCCCTTCACGCTCTCCGTGTTGCTGCTGGAGGGTGTCCACTGCAGTCCTTCTGAGCTGTCTGGCTTGAGCTGGGGGTGTGGGGGAAGGCCGGGCTTCCTGTCCCAGCAGGGTTCAGAAGCCCCACCTCCGCCCCCACCCCTGCCCCTCTCGCCTGCTGGGCCCCCTGAATCTGGAGCAGACCTCCCCGTGCTTGCTGTGCCCACCCTGCACCCCCATGGATCCTGTGTGGCCGGCCCTCGGGGAGGGATTGCTGGTGACAGAGATGGGTGCATGATGTTTGTGGTTCCATCGTGCAGATGGGGAAACTACGCGAGGGCGCATCTGAGACTTGTCCAGATTTAGCATCCTCGGGGGCGGGGTTCTGGTGATCCAGGACTCTCCCGTCAGGGCCTATGTGCCTCTTCTCTGTCCCCAACACAGAAGTCCTGGGCCCCAGGGAAGGAAGCCTCCTGGTGTAGGTTGCTGGCTGCCGAGCCTTCCACGAGTGTAAACGCCCTGAGGCACGGGTGGGCAGCGGCCAGGAGGGCGTGGGAGTGGGGCTCGTTCTGGGTTGTGACAGCTCCAGGCTGGCTGCTGGCTGCCCTTTGCCGGCTGCGTCTCTCCGACACCTGGATGCATCTGGCACCCTGTGCACAGTGGAGTTGGTGCAGAGCCAGTGTGTGCCCTGCTCGTCCCTGTCGCTGTCCCCAGGGTCCCGTCTGTCTCCCTTTGCACTTCCTGCTCCCTTACCTTGGTCTCCCCAAGTACCACCGTGTGCCACTGTCCCCCTGCCTGGCCCCCACCCAGCCCTCCTGCTGGCTTCGACTTCTCTTTCCCCAGTACCCCCTCTCCTGCCCCCTCCCCGCTCCTCTGTCTCCTGTCCCTCATCTCCTCCCTTGGGGGGCCCTGCCGTGCCCAGGCCTCCCCTGTCTACTGTGTCATCTCCAGCTGTCTCAGTGACCCTCCTTTCAGCACTGGGCCAACTACCTGTCACCCAAAATGAAGGGAGGAAAGGTTTATTTAGCTCACAGTCACTGGAGGTTTCAGTCCATACTCAGCTGGCTCCAGGGCAGAGCGGCACAGGGCAGAGGGCAGCCGTTCCTGGCGGTAGCAAAAAGCGAGAGCCAGAGGGAGGAGCAGCCGCGAGGATGGCTACAGAGAGCAGGTCTGTCTCTGTCCGTCTTCCATTACATTCAGTCTATCCAAAGCCTCAGGCTGGGTGGAGCGGTCACACCCAGAATCCCAGCAATATTAAGACCCATAATCCCAGTGGATCATGAGTTAATCTCAGATTGCAGAAGTTCGCCCCGTGACAGCAAGAGGCTTTGGGAGGACAGCTAGACGCAAACTGTAACACCAGCCCAGGCAGGACGGGGAACCCTGGGGTCGAGGCCAGGGACTTCTGACCCCTGTCCTCTGTCTGCAGAAACCAGGCCATGCGCAAGAAGCTGATCCTGTACTTCAAGCGGAGGAACCACGCACGCAAGCAATGGGTGAGTCTGGCAGGGTGGCCCTGGGGCTGCAGCTGCCCTAGGCTGAGGTCAGGACCAGGGCGGGGGAAAGCGCTGCCTCTGATCTATAGGTGGGGTTTGGCACATGCTCTCGTGCCTGGCCTCCCTGTCCCCTTGGTCTCCTTGTCCGGAGACCTCAGTTGCGCTCCCATCAGGCGCGTGTCTGCGTGGTCCCCCAGTTCTGCAGGTAGGATGTGGACCCTCGAGCCAGAGGCTGCTGGGGTGTGGTGGAGGAGGGCGAGGCCCAGGATGGCCGACACTCTTCTGCTGTTCCTGCACCCCAGCCCTTCTACCCTGCCCTAGGGTCTGATCTGCTGGGCCCCGCTGTCAACTCAGCCCCCCCTGGCAGGTGCTGGTCTGTGGTATACAGCTGGTGCCAGCTAAGTGCTGCCTGAGGTGCAGTGGCCGCTGGCTGAGTCAAGCTGGGTGGAGCAGGGCCTCACTGAGAGAGGCAGCCATTGAGCCAGGGTCAGGGCCAGCTCACCTCGAGTTGCTCCCTGGCCACATGCTGCAGAGGAGAAACCAGGGCAGGGAATAGCAGAGTGACTTGCCCCATGCCACACGGCTCAGGAGGGGTAGACCCTGGGTTGGGATCCCAGACCGCCTCGTCCCCAGTCCAAGAAGCAGGCTCTGCACCAGGGGGCTGAGGCTGCCCCAGGAGGGCGTGTTGGGCACTGCTCAGTGCAGAAAGGGCCGCTGTGCACAGATCTGCAGGCAGGTGGGCTCAGGGCAGTGCCAGGAACAGAGTCACGGATCGGTCACCTTGGGACATGTTCCCTCTGTGGGGTGGCATGCTTAGATTTTATTCTCAGCACAGTGAGACATATTGATTATCAATAAATAACACAGACTCCGTGAAGACAGGAGCGCAGGTGCTCATGGCTGGTCTTCCCGCCTTGGTCCCGCTACCTGTCCCCAGTGTCCCTGTGGAGCTGAGGGCAGGGTGGGGAGAGATGCCAGTCCCATGTTGCAGGGTCCCTGTGGTACTGGACAGAACTAGGTGAGGAGGGGCTGAGTTCTTCACAATCAAGCTGCATGTGGCGGTACAGCCTGCGGTCGCTCGGCTGCAAAAGCCCGAGGCAGAGGCTGTCGAGTGGGAGCCCAGTCCGGATGACTTCACGAGACCCTGTCTCAAAATAATAAAAAAGGAAGCGGGGTGTGCCACAATGCAGAAGCCCCAGGCTTGATCTCTAGTGCTGCAAAATGTAAACTAAATAAAAATTAGTTAGTTCAGAAGGTCCCTGTGGGTCTGGCAGGAAGCTGGCTCCTGAGAGGTGGAGACACAGCTGGCTGCTGGCCTGGGCTCCCTCTCGGGAACACGGGTGGCTGTGCAGCACGGCCAAGCCTCTCGGCAGGTGAGGTGCTTCTGAGCAGAGTCAACACCCCATCTGAGGGCCAGAAGTGCCCCTGGTTAGGAGCCCAGTTGCCTTTTGGGGCCGCCCGGTGGCGTGGGGCTTAAGGGCACATGCAGGATGTTGGCTGTGCCCCAGACCCATCAAACCAAGAAGAGCGGGCAAAGCCAGGGCAGGGGATGCGGGCACTAGGACCCCAGGGGCCTTCTGATTCCTGGAGAGCCACTCCGAGATCTCACATCCCACCCTCCCATGGCTGGCAGAGGTGGGGTGACAGAGCCCTGTGCACCAGTGCCACCCCAGTGCTGTCCCAGGGTGGCAGGCAGACCCTGGGGAGGACCGCCTTGTGTTGGGCACAGCCAAAGGAAGTGTGGCCAGGCTGAGCCAAACTCCTGATTCCATGTGATCCTGGGTGAGGGTCCTGAGGAGACCAGGACTGGGTGACCAGTACGGGAAGGAGGTGGCCTTGTCCCCTAGGGATGCCGCGGGTTTCTTCACGGTCCAGCAACCCAGTGTCTGTCCAGTTTGCTCCAGTGACCCTCTCTGCGCCACGTGTCCACGCATCCTCGGGGCAGGTGGGGAGGCTGGCCCGCTGCCCGTGTCCCTCAGCGCCACCGTGTCCCCTCAGGAGCAGAAGTTCTGCCAGCGCTATGACCAGCTCATGGAGGCGTGGGAGAAGAAGGTGGAACGCATCGAGAACAACCCGCGGCGCCGCGCCAAAGAGAGCAAGGTGCGCGAGTACTACGAGAAGCAGTTCCCTGAGATCCGCAAGCAGCGCGAGCTGCAGGAGCGCATGCAGAGGTGAGCCGGGGCTCGGCCCGGGATCCTCCTGCCTCAGCCTCCGGCTAGCTGGGGTCACACCGCGTGGCCGGGGGTGGGGAGAAGGCAGAGGCGCTGGAACTCCAGGGGGGGGGAGGAGGACGAAGCGGAGGAGGAGGAGGGGCTGGGCAGTGAGCTCCAGCTCGGCTCTGTGCCAGGCTGGTCCTGAGTGTGTCCCTTCGGCCCCCAGCAGGGTGGGGCAACGGGGCGGCGGGCTCTCCATGTCTGCCGCCCGCAGCGAGCATGAGGTGTCGGAGATCATCGACGGCCTCTCCGAGCAGGAGGTGAGTCCCGTCCACGTTGGTCCGGTCCTGTGCGGCTGCAGGGAGAGGGGTGGCCCAGGGGGAGTATGGATTCACCCCTCAGACTTTTGTCTGAGGTGCTGGGGCGCTGTTTCCTCTGGCACCCCGGAGGACGCAGCCGGGGCTGCCCTGACTGTCCAGTGCCAGGACTGGGGTCAGTGGCAGGTCTGGCCTCCAGGAACCCCTGGTGGAGGCCTTGTCACTGGAGCCGCAGTCCCTTGCCCCCCCAACCTTTGGCCTCTCCAGGGGGCAGCCAAAGTGACCCTGGCTGCGGCCACGGGGCCTGATGGCCAGGAAGCAGAGAACTCGGGCTCTTGCAGAAGGAGCCAGCCTCTGCTTGTCACCTCACGGGTCTTGTGGGTCAGGCACTCCGTGTGACATTTGCCTTCTGCCTCAGGAGGCCATGCTCGCAGGGGCAGGGGGCTTCCTTCCTGGGGACTGTCCCTGTGGGAGGGTCTTGGGTTGCAACCCTGTCCAGCCCAGCTCCTTGCAGCTGTTGGCTGTGAAACTGCTTGAAATGAGATCCAGGAAAACTCAGTCCCTCCATTGGGCAGGGCACGTCTGGAGCCCTTGAGCCCCAGTGCTCAGGGCCCCGTGAGGGACCACGTGGGCAGGGCCCTTCTCCGAGCAGGTGCCCTCCACCAAGTGCCCACACTCAGTGCCACCCTCGGTCGAGTCAGGGAATAGGTGCTGGCCAAACTCTGCCATCCCCAGGTAGGGTCTGGAGCGTGGTGGGGCTGGAGGTTCCCAGAGCAGGAGGGCAGTCATGGTCTGCCCTCCAAGGGTCGGTAGCCACAACACAGGCTCCTGATGGCCTGCCCCCCACATGGGGTAAGAACAGGGCCCCATTCTGCTCCATGGCTGGGATGCCTCTGGGCCCAGCCAGGAGGTGGGGTTTGGGCGGCTGGATCATTTGACCCGGCTGCCCTTGGCTGGCGAAGTCCTGGCTGCCTCCAGAAATGGGTCATTAATCACCACTAATTGCTGGTCATGGAGACCTGGGGCGACTGGGTGTCTCCTCGGGGTCATCCTGATGTGGGGAGCAGCTCACACCTCCTGCTGAGCAGCCTCAGCCCCTGTGGTGCTGAGGTATCCCCAGCTCTAGCCGGCCCCTCCGGAGAGGCCGCTGCTGTCCCCAGAGCCCATGGCATCTGGACGGAGTGCCAGGGCCTGCGGACTGCACCGTCCCTGCCAGGTCTCACAGGGCCTGCCTGTCTGAGGGGAGATTCACGGCCCCGTCTGGCTGCAGATAAGGGCTGCTGGCTGCGTTGAATGTATAGCCAGCTCTCCATAAACCTGCCCACTGCCTGCCGTCCTCCCTCCCCTGGCCGTGGCCCGGGCTGCGGCTCCCCGCACCCTTCCCTCCCACTCCGGCCACTCCAGCCCTGCCGTGCTGTGCCGCAGAACCTGGAGAAGCAGATGCGGCAGCTGGCCGTGATCCCGCCCATGCTGTACGACGCCGACCAGCAACGCATCAAGTTCATCAACATGAACGGGCTCATGGATGACCCCATGAAGGTGTACAAGGACCGCCAGGTCATGAACATGTGGAGTGAGCAGGAGAAGGACACCTTCCGGGAGAAGTGAGTGACCCTGCCGCCACCCGCTCGCCTCCGTCCTGGCGGGGGCAGAGCACAGGGCTCTGGAGGCCGTGGGTCCATATCCGTGTGGCTCTCCTTCCCGTGTCCCCTCTTATAAGGACACTAGCAGTGTGGGCTCAGGCCCCCCAGTCCAGTGCAACCTCACGCTAAGTGTCCGCCACATCCGGTCAGTTTCTGGGTCCTGGGGTGGACATGGCTTCTGGGGGTCTCCATTCAGCCTGCTCCTCTGTGGAGGCAGCTGTGTGTGGGGAGCCCTGGTCACAGGTGAACGGTGCTGGGCTTTTTTGCCTTTTTGAGACAGGGGCTCACCTTATAGCCAGAGGTTGGTCTTGAACTCACAACGATCTACCTGCCTCAGCCTCTCCAGTGCTGGGATGGCCGGTGTGCACCTCCAGGCCCAATGTACCTGGCTGTTGCTCTAGCTGAGCCCCCCCTGGCCCCAGTACTCCCTTGTCTCAGAGCTCCTGTTATTCAGCAGCTTTGGGCTGGGACTCTGCCGTGTCCCCCGAGTCGGGGGGAGCGTGTCTCTCTCACCCCTCACAGCAGGCCATCCAGGCTGTGAGATGCAGGCACAGAGAGGCTACGCCAGCCCCTCGCAGAGGCCCTGGCAGAGGCCATGCAACGCGTGCTCTACCCAAAGGGCCGGTGGCGGATGGGAAGGTGGGGGTGGCAAGCAGGTGCCGGCTGCTGAGGAGGCTTTGGGGGCCCTGGTTGAATGTTCTGGGAGAAAGCATGCAGCCCTTTGGGATGAAGAAAGACCTCATCCCCCAGAAAACTCAAAGCCGGGTCCAAGTGGACTACACCCCGTGGTGGGGGTGCAGGCCTGGGGCTCCTCACTGTTTCTGTGATCACTCCCACCTAAAGGCTGGGCTGCCTCCCCAGGGACATCCAAGAACCTGAGGAAGGCAGTGGGGGCGGTGGATACGCAGTCGTGGGCCTTGCTGCTGGCTGAGTTGCTTGCCATGGTTGGATTCAGTGCCCACTGAACGACCAGAGAGAGCCCAGCGTCTGGGCTGCCTCTCCTCCACCTGAAAAGAAGGTTCTAGTAGCCCCCAAGAAGAAGGTTCTCAGCTGCTCTAGCTCTGCAGTGGCCTATGGCAGGCAGGATCCCTGGCCAGGAGATCACCTCCATGAAGAGAGGGGGCTGCTCTGGATTCCCTGGGGTCTCACTGAGAGTGGACAGGCCACTGGTCTCTTGCCCAGCCACCGGGTGGCAGCGTTTGGAGACCGCCCTGGTCAGCTCTCTGGTGGGAGCTGCACCCTACCCTGCTGGTCAGGGGCTTCTCTGTCCCTGAAAGCCCGCAGGTGGCAGGTGGCAGGTGGCAGGGACCTGTGGTCAGGCCTAGCAGCTCTATCCTGTGCCCGGCTCCATCCCCTCCCCTGCCATCCCTGCCCCCTTGGTCTGGACTGTTCAGCCTGACACAGTGAGCTCCTGGTAACTGGCTGGGCTCCTCCTGCCCACGGCACCAAGCCCAGGCCCAGGCCCTCTCATAGAGGCCCAGTGCTATGCCATACCTCATCCAGAGCAGGTTGTGGGCCAGGCAAAGCCCAGCTTCCCCAGGGCCAGCGGGGGAGGGGAACAGCAGACCCCACTGGGATCCCTCCCACCCCCACCCCCACTCCCAAAGGCTGTATAAAGCCCTCCTTTTCCTGGAAGCCTCCACGGCAGGCCAAACATCCATTTCAAAGGCCGAGGGCTGTGACTCAGGCGGGGAAATTCTCTGAGTCCTCACCCTTCCACCCACCCCACCTTGATCACACCCAGGCAGGGCAGTGCCTAACAAGCCTGGCCCCCCTTGGCAGGCACCCAGGCACTCACGGCCGCCCTTCTCCTCCCACAGATTCATGCAGCACCCCAAGAACTTCGGCCTGATCGCCTCGTTCCTGGAGAGAAAGGTGAGAGAGACCCCAGCCTGCCTGTTGTCCTGCTGTGTCCCCTCATGGTCCTTGTCCTGGGCCAGTGTCTGGGCCCTGGGGAGACCCCTTGCATAGCCGAGGCCCTGTCATCCGGTCTTCCTGTCTGTCCACTGCCTGGGGATGCACAGGCCCTGCCTGGCCCGGTCAGTTGAAAAGACTAGGACGCTATCAGTCAACAGATAGCCCTGGGGACTCCCCGGAGCCCCAGGTGCCTGACCCCTCAGGTGGCACTGAGTGTCTAGAGAAGTTGAGGACAGAGTAGACAGGTGTGGTGAGCCACTGGAAGCAGGTCAGTGACCTCTGCAAGCCTCTCTCCTGGTCACCGTGTGCTCGCCAACACCCCAAAGCCAGGTCAGGAGCTTGCTACACACCACCTGTGGAGCCACGGTCCAGCCTGAGCGGGGAGCCACGGTCCTTGTCTCTTGGGGTAGGAAACCCGAGCACCCCCAGCAGTGGCCAGCTGTCTGGGCCCGTGCAGCTGGGTAGGTGTTGCCCCTCGGCTGGCTGTGGCAGAGATGGCCCTGTGAGTGATGCTGGCGTCCGCCGTGGTCACCAGCATCATGGGGTACAGCAGGAAAGGTAGATGCCCACGGGGAGCCTATCAGGCCTGTGGTCCCCATGGCTGCCTGTTGACCTCCAAGGAGGTGGGCGGGACAAGCGAGGGACAGCTCTGCGCCTGAAAAACCAGTGTGGCGGAGACGCCCTATAAATAGCTCCCTCTGAGTTGGTGACTACAGCTGCGGGTGTGGATGCCCGCAGACGCCGGCGGGACTCCTGGGACGCAGAGGTGGGGATTGAGCAAGGCAGCGCAGAGGGACGGCGTTCCCAGCGCAGCGAGTGGGCGGTGCAGCTCCCTTGGCCAAGAGCCACCGGGGCCGTGGAGGCGTCAGAGAACTCCCAAGGGCCAGAAGGTGACGGGGAGGTGACATCAGTGGGACCGGTGAGGACAGGCAGTGAGCAAGGCTGACGCTGCCCCGTGGAGACCCTGCCACCCGCCCCCTCTGCCTGGAGCAGGTCATCTGCGTCCCACAGGGTCTGACACCCGCTTGGCCCGTCCACATGTGTTACATGTGGGCCTCTGATTAGAAAACGTTCTAGCCGAGCACGCAGGAACGTGCTCCCAGTGCTCCAGGAGGCTGAGGCAGGAAGGATCCTATCTCAAAGCAAAGTAAGGGCTGGGGTGGTAGCTCAGGGCAGGGGCCCTGCGTTCAGTTCCCAGTGCTGGAAAGAAAGAAGTCTCCTAGGTTGGACTGGGCCAGGCATGGTGGCTCACGCCTGTCATACCAGTGCTGGGTAGGCTGAAAACAGGAGGATTACTCCGAGCCCGAGCTGTGTAGTGAGATCCTACAAAAAAACCCCCACAAACAGGCACAACACAAACCGCCCACACCTCAGTGCTCTCTGTCCCTGCAGACTGTGGCCGAGTGTGTCCTCTACTACTACCTGACCAAGAAGAACGAGAACTACAAGAGCCTGGTGAGGCGAAGCTACCGGCGCCGCGGCAAAAGCCAGGTGAGCACTGGGCAGACCTTGGGAGACGCTTGTCTTCCCAGCCTAGCCAGCACCAGCGTAGAGCTGGCAGATGGCGTCACTTATGTCCTCAGCCTGGGAAGTCCCTGGACCCCTGGCCCAGCGCAGTGGCTGCTATGGGTCTGCAGTAGCGGGGATTGAACTCAGGACCTTGCACTTGCCAGCCAGGTGCTTATTCTACTGAGTTATCTCCCCCATCCCAGGAGACCACATCCCTAAAGTGAGGGCTTCCTGGGACAGTGTCACAGGTGCGGGAGCTTTCAGTTGTAGTAGCTTAGTGGGTTTTCCTGGATCTCTGAGAGGAAAAATTAGGCAGCGTGGGCATTGTCGGTTTCCACACATGAATGCTAGAGGTGGGGAAGAGCCGGTGAGGCGGGAGGGCAGGTTGTGCTGGAAGGCTCTAGCAACCCCCTGCCAGATGGTACGGATAAAGTTTTATTGGAACACAGGCACTGTCATTCTGATCCACAGCATGGTGGTGACCATGACAGCTGTGTGTCTCCTAGCTGTTGTGACAGGAGCTCTGTGGCCTGTGGAGCCGAAAATCCTCGGGCCCTTTATGGGAAACACTGGCAGGCCTCTGCGTCAGAGGGAGAAGTTGGTTCGGAAACATTCTGTGAATGATTGCAAAGGTTTAGGGGTCAGTGGTGCTTGCCAATTTGTTGACGGGGCTGAAGCAGCCCTGGCCGCCTGCTGAGTGTCCTGGCATGTCGCCCGGGACCAAGGCCCACTCCTGTCCCTGCAGATGAGTGAGGGCGGCTGCTTTGGTTTGCGGCCGGGGCTTCCCTGCTGACGGAAGCCTGAGACATTCTTGGTGGCACAGGCAGGGTGATGCGAGACCTGATGGTGGCCCTGGGGGAGGGGCAGGGCACGGGACTCCACTAGACCAGAGACAGAA
>PVJA010019096.1:0-38918 GCA_004027025.1 Myocastor coypus
AATCTGTTTGGCACTACAGTGAGAGTACAAGGATCTGCCCAAGTACACTGAGAGGAAGTCGCCAGAGGTTTCCCAGAAAAGCTGACACTTGATCTGAGCCTTAAAGGACCTCAAGCCTCAACCTAGGGGAAGGGCACCGGAGGGAGAGGGAGCAGAAGAATAAAACATATGTGGTTCAATAGGAATATAACATGAAGCACAAATCTGAGTATAAGGGTGCAGCTGAGAATTAAAGGAGATGTAGGAGAGGGAGATATTTAGGGGCATCAGCAATGATTTTTTTTACCAGACTGAGAATTGCGAGTCAAGCAGAGCCTGGCAAATGCAAGGTCCTGAGTTCAATCCCCCCTACAAACAAACAAAAGAAAAAAAAAAAGGAGGAGGGGGAGGGAAAGGGGAGAGAGAAGGAGGAAGAAAAGAAAAAGAAGACGAAAAGGAAGAAGAAGAAGAAGAAGAAGAAGAAGAAGAAGAAGAAGAAGAAGAAGAAGAAGAAGAAGAAGAAGAAAAGGAGGAAAAGGAGAAGAAGACGAACACGAAGACAACGACGACGACGATGACACATGCCTGTAATTCTAACACTTGGGAGGCTGAGACAAGAGCACCGCTGCATGATTGAGGGCAGCCTTTCCCCCCATCTTAAAGAAGAAAAGGAAAAAAAATGTGGATTAAAAAAAAAACAAACAAACAAAAAAAAAAACTTCAAAGCAAGGGAGAGTAGGAAAGGTCTTTGGAGGGTTTTAGATACCAATTCTCACCCACTTTTTGAAAGATGTTTGATAATAAAGTCGAAAACAAGTTCAATGAATAAATGAATTAGGGAACCAGGACCAAGATAACAATGGGCTCAAGACTCTTAAAGGAACTGCGCATGCAAAACAAGCAGAGTCCACTTGGACCAGTTGGTGGGAAGCAGACTCCAGGACTAAGTGGACAAGGAAACCCAACGACAGGAAGGAGCCTTAACCGCCCCTATCCTGGGCCGAGGAAGGCGCTGCGCCGCTGAGGCTGTGGCTGGCGCACTCCGCAGAGAGCTCGGGCGCCACGAGCAGGCCCGCCGCACCAAGCCCCCGCCCGCAGCCTCGGCCCCTCAGCGCACCTGGGCGGGGGCGCTTTCTCGCCTCAGCACAATCCAGAGGGAGTACGAAGACCCCCGCCCCCAGCCCTGCGCCCGCCCAGCTTCCCCGCCTCCTCCCCCTCCGGGCCCGGCCCCGCCTTCCCACGGGAACTATCCCAAAAAAGGGCAGAAAAGACATTTCGGCGTAAAGATGGCCCACTAGGGAAGAGAGCAGAGTCCGCCGGGAGAAGGGGAGGAGAGGGGAGGCGGGGAGGAGACTCGTCCTGAGTGGGGCTGGGGGCGGGACGACCCCTGCAGCCGCGTGGAAACTATGCGTGACACGTGGGGGGCGGGGCGCTGCAGAGGAGGGGCCCCGCTCCCAGGGCGGGGGCGCCCCGTCCTGCCTCAGTTTCCCTGAGCTCTGCTACCACAACTACCATGTCTGTAACGCGAACCTGCAGTCTGGGACTCGAGGTAAACTGAGTCACTTGAGGTGCATAGGAGCTCCGCCTCCCTAGAGACATTTAATCCGGGGGGATTTACAGGAAACTTCTAAATTAGGGGCAGCGGCTGCCACAGCTGAAGGGGGAGGCACGCGGGTCCCTGTGTCGGGCAGCTGCTGTGAGCTCACGCCCCGAAATAGCCCCAGGGGCCCTAGCTGCAGCTGCCACCGCACCCTGCTGCCACGGGGGGGGCGGGTAGAGCCCCCAGCCCGGGGTCCCCTCCCTTGCACCGTGCCCAGGTTGCCAGACGGCGGGGATGCGGCCCACGACGGCGGCAGGGCGGGCGCCCAGATGTGGGGCGGGCCCAGGGGTGGGCGCAGGGGGCGGCCGCGCCCCCGCCGGGCTGTCCTTCTGCCCCTACAAGGTTTGGGCCGCGACGAGGGAGGGTCCTGGTCCCGGCTCCGCCCGGCCCCTCCCAGCCTTTTAGGCATCCTCGCCTGTGACGCCCCAAAGGCTCCAGGTCCGTCTCACCACTCGCCCCAGATCAACCCGCTCGTGTTCAGCGCCTGCCGGCCGGCTCGCCCCTACCACAGCCATGGACGCCATCAAGAAGAAGATGCAGATGTTGAAGCTGGACAAGGAGAACGCCATAGACCGCGCGGAGCAGGCCGAAGCTGACAAGAAGCAAGCTGAGGACCGCTGCAAGCAGGTGGGGGCCTAGAGCAGCCTCCCCTCCCCTCCCCCAAGGTGGGGTAGGCCCTTACATTGGGCCTCCAACTTTGTACTTGCTCTCTGAGGCTCGTTCCCACCCCCTGTGGGGGCTGTGCCTTCACTAGACCCTCAGGGACCTAGCAGGACCCCCACACTTCATCTCAACCACCACAGCCTGGGCAGCCCAGGTCCCCCAGTTTCCATTCCTGCCCTTAGCCCTGGGGCTTCGCACTCACACTCCTATCACTCTTCCGGCACTCCTCACTGAATCTGTGCTCCCTTCTCCTCTTCCCAGCTGGAGGAAGAGCAGCAGGGCCTCCAGAAGAAGCTGAAGGGGACAGAGGATGAGGTGGAAAAGTATTCTGAAGCAGTAAAGGATGCCCAGGAAAAACTGGAGCAGGCCGAAAAGAAGGCCACCGACGTGAGTGTGGACTTGGGGCACTGGGGAGGTGGAGGCCCCATGGAATGAAGGGATAAGGGGACCTAGGTCTTCCCAGCACCAGGACAGAAATGGTTTCCTCTCCTTAACCCTGGCTAGGGCTGGTTTACACAAATAATCCAAGACTGTGGGTAAATCAAAACCACCTACCACTTCCCTCCAGGATTTAGTTTAGTAATTCCTCTTGGTTCCAGCTCTCAGAATGTACAGTGATTAAGCAGTGAGTCATTGTGGGGGTGAGGGGTGAGAACTTAACCATCTACCTCAATCCTCCTGGGGACTTCATGGGGTGAGGGGAGTGTAGGGTACTAGTGGGCAGGAGGAAGGAGACAGATTCAAAGATGGGGCCCTGACTTGAGTTATACCCCTAAGGAGCCACTAGAAATTCCCTGGCCTTGACCTCTGGCTCCAGTAGCCCTGCGGTACCCTGTGACCACAGCTCAGGTTCTCCCTGCTCTTCATTTACCCTCATTAAGCTGTCAGCTTGCAGGTCATAGGGCAGAGGAACAGGGCCACAAATGCCAAAGTAGCCACCTTGGCAGGTTCTGCTTATTCTCACATTTCTCTGCTCACCCCACACCCTAACCAGATTTCTCTATTCTTGGCACTCTCAACCCCCACCTTATAGTAAGAGACTGGCCTTATGACTTTGGAAGTGGTGCTTTTGCTATTCTCTGCCTTCTACCCAGGATTGTTTTTTTTTTTTAATTTAAGATGGTCCTGTGGTTAGTGTATATATGAGGATTCACACAGCACGATCTAAACCTCAGTGACAACATCCCTGTTTATGTTGACTGGTCTGTGTTCCTCAACCCCCCAAGGGTTGGGCTTCTTTGACCTCAGATTTTGGTTCTCCACCAGCCTGGCACTTGGGAGGGAACTGACCTGCAGCTGCTAGCAAAGAGACCCTGGGCATCTGACACTCTATAAATAACCAAGGCCCAGTACAGCTGGAAGCAGGACTGGAAACCCAAGGAGCTGGGCGGGGGTTGCGCGGATAGGGTTGGAGCTGGGGGAGCTGCCGGGAGTAGATAGGAAATGTTGCCTAAACTTACTGTGTGACCTTGAACACCACAGTTAACTTCAGTTTCTCCTATCTTGCTTCCCTTTGTCCAGTGTGTACAGTAGTGCCTACCCTGTGGTTAGAGAGCAGCCAGGATCCATAGCTTCAAGGAGCTCAAAGAACAGGAAGTGGCAAATATCAGCCTCATGACGAGGACCCCAGGACTCTCCAAACTTTGTAATCATTTGTCTGTATGACCACCAGGAAGAGTTTTCCTTTTATGGAGTCTCATCTTTCTAAAGTAGATGTCTCTCAGAGTTATTGTTCTCAACACCAGAGCTGTCCGCAGAATCTTTCCACACTGAGTCACTGGGCCCTGTGCCCATGACAGGCTCTAGCCACTCTAGGTGGCCAGGCTCCAGGTGCCTTCACCTGGAGGACAAGCTATAATCCACTTTCTATATATGGAACTGTGTTTCTCCTGCCATGCAATGTCACCCCAGTTCTGTCTTCTCTTCCTCTGCCTGCCTGCTGCCACCCTACTCCTTCCCTCCACCCATTCTTCCCTTCTACTAGTCCTTTGTTTCTTCCCACGCTGTCTCTGGGGGGATCTCTCTATCTTTGTCTTTAAGGGAGAGTCAGTGATACACTCTTAACATGTATCGAGTAGCCTCTGTGTCCAAGTATTTCCTGCAAAATATTTTGTTATTTCCCGAACTTACCAGAATTGTTTGGGAGATCTGAAAAAAGTTAAGATTCCTAAGCCTTTATGCTGGAGATCTCATTTCTATGAAACTACATAATCTGCTTAGTTTTCTGAGCCTTTCAGATGGCTCTGCTGATTACTAAAAGCATTTAATTATCTTTGAAGAGACCTATGAATTATGATCATTGGTTCAAAATTTAAAGAATTTTATTTTATTTATTTATTTATTTTTCTTGTTTCAGCACCTTTGTTTATTCACTCATTTTCATGGCCGGCTCAGCCCACCCCGAGGGCAGGGCAGGCGCAGCATGTGGTGCCGGGGATCGAACCACGGTCCCTGAAGCCACCCAAGCTTTCCCAAGCAGGCGCTTTAGACCACTGAGCCATCCCGCCGGGCCCCCCTTTTTTTTTTTAAATTTTTTTTTATTTTATTGGTTCAAAATTTATAAGGCTTAAGGAGCCTAATTTGCCAAGATCACACAAATGTTGAGCAGCTGAGCCATGGCTGAAGATAATAGTCTGACTCAGACCCTGTGTTCTTAATGCCAAACCATATCTTTGCTCTCATTTTCCTTGAAGGGGTCCCAATTCTGCTGTTTCCTTTTATGGGGAGCCTTTTTTTGTCTCTTTATCGGTTTATATGGGCCCTCTTTAAAACCTCCAAGCCTTTGCTTCCATATCACAAGGCTAGGGGCTGAGTATCCATTACTTGCACTACCTTCCAGCTGGCTGTGGGAGGGAGCCACTTGCTACAGCTTTGGCTAGGGGTGGTGAACCTGCAGCACACATGCGCAGTGGGCATGCAGAGCCCTCTTAGCCTGCCAGCCAAATGTGTAAGTTGTTTTTTGTAAACTAAAATTTCAGTATTCAGGTTTAATTGCAGTGTTAGCACTTTGTGGTAAGTTAAGTGGGTTTTGGAGTTGTAATTTGGGCACTTGGTCTCTAAAGCTCACCATCACTGGCCCAGGCTGTCTTCTTCTGAGCAACCCTGATTGCCTCTTGGGTCCCCTGCTGGGAGTCTCCCTAGCAGCTGCTGACATCACTGAGCTTGATGCTGTGAATGGCTGGTTTTAGCATCAGTGGAGTCTGGTTGGCTTGATTCTTCCCACCCCCTTATCTGGACCAGACTCAGCTATGGAGAAAGCAGGCTGCCTCACACTCTTTACATTTAGAGTGCTACCAAAGGGGACAGAGGGGCACCCAAGTGCGAGACTAACCATGCATAGTGGTAGAAGGGGCCTCACATCAGGGAAGTGGAGCTTATAAAGAAATACAGTGCTTGCCTAGGGCACAGAATCTAAGAAGATGGTTAGTTGAAAGAAAAAACAAGATGGATTATCTGAAAGCCAGGGCATCTAAGTTCTTTCTGAGAAGAATCTTAATCATTCTCTGAAGCACCTTCTCCTCATCCAACCCAGACAAAGCCTTTTTGACCTCTGACCTCTGGCCCACAGGCTGAGGCAGATGTGGCCTCCCTGAACCGCCGCATTCAGCTGGTAGAGGAAGAGCTGGACCGAGCCCAGGAGCGCCTTGCTACAGCCCTGCAAAAGCTAGAGGAGGCTGAGAAGGCAGCTGATGAGAGCGAGAGGTGAGCAGGGGTCCCAGAAGGAAGGGCTGGGGGTAGGCAATCTTGTCTGTGCTGTGCTGACCTCATCATGTTCATCCCTCTTTCTGCCTCTCAGAGGAATGAAGGTCATTGAGAACAGGGCCATGAAGGATGAGGAAAAGATGGAGCTGCAGGAGATGCAGCTGAAGGAGGCCAAGCACATCGCTGAGGACTCAGACCGCAAATATGAGGAGGTGATAGCCCTGTCCTTCCGTCCCACTTCCTTCCCACTCCGAGGCCTTAAAGCCTTAGTCACTACCACTCTCCTCTCTCTTCCTTCCCCTCAGGTGGCCAGGAAACTAGTGATCCTAGAGGGAGAGCTGGAGCGCTCAGAAGAGAGAGCTGAAGTGGCCGAGAGGTAGGGACATCCTGGGGTGCCTGGTAGAACTCAGTCAGTGGCTAGAGGTGGCTTGCATGGAGGGAAGGCAGTTTCCAAGGCCTGTGGCTACAGGGACAGGTCCTGTCATCTGACCTCTGCCCGCTGCCCCCAGCCGAGCCAGGCAGCTGGAGGAGGAACTTCGAACCATGGACCAGGCCCTCAAGTCCCTGATGGCCTCAGAGGAGGAGGTAGTAACCTCTCCAGGCAATGGCGCCTTTTCTCAGCTCGCCTTCCCCTTCCTTTTCAGCATCTCAGGCTGTTTGTTCTCTGTCACCTGCCAGAGGTCAGGCTGGTCATGGGGCTTTTGAACTCTGCCTGCTGTCACGCTTATCACTTTGCTCTTCTCTTCTCTCCTCCACCCCTCCCCCACTGTGCCAACCCTGCTGTCTTTCCTCACTGTGTCCTCACGCCCCACCCTGCCACACACCCCTGCAGTAAATGTGGGGACCTAGAGGAGGAGCTGAAAATTGTTACCAACAACTTGAAATCTCTGGAGGCCCAAGCAGACAAGGTAGAGGGCAGTGAGGATGGGGTCCTGCAGGTGGGGGAGGTGAGGGCCAGGCAGAGAGGGCTGGGCACTTCATGGAGGCCAGATTAGGAGGGCTTAAGGGGCCCAGTGGAGAAGTAAAGGATTCAAGCAGATTTCCTGATGGTATGTGTGTTCCCAAAAGTATTCCACCAAAGAGGACAAATATGAAGAGGAGATCAAGCTGCTAGAGGAAAAGCTGAAGGAGGTAGGAGCTCTCTGCCGGTTCCTAGTCTCTGCTCAAGCTCCCCTTGTCCCCTCCAGACTGTGCCAGGGCATTGGGGGATTGGTGTGGAGGGGAAGGGGACTTCACTGAGGTTCACTGGGTGGGCCTATTTCTTTACATCTCCCCTCCCACTTCTATTCTCAGGCTGAGACCCGAGCAGAGTTTGCTGAAAGATCTGTGGCAAAGTTAGAGAAAACGATTGATGACCTGGAAGGTAAAAAGGGTGCCCCTCCACTCCCTGTCCCTGTCAGCCTGTCTCTTATCTTCACATCCCAGAGTACTACCACTATTAAACTAGAGGTGGAGCACCCAGAACTCCACAAACTCTGGTGGGCTGTTCCCACAATTCAAGGAGTTGGCATCGACCACAGTATGTCAACTCCGGTATATTTCAGACCTCAGAACACAGGAGAAGGGGCTGGGGAGAGAGCTCAGTAGAATAGGCGCTTGCCTGGCAAGCACAAAGGCCTGAATTCAATCCCGGTTCGGGGAAAAAAACCACAGGAGAATCACCCAGAGTTTTAAGAATAGATTCCTTAGGAGGACCAGTCAGATAGCTCAGTAGACTAACATGGCTGCTTAGACAGAGCTCAGCAGCCAGGGTCCCACCCCTGGGATGTGCTAAGATGGCAATTAAGACTGGGAATCTTGGTGTGTGTGCCTATAATCCCAGCACTTGGGAAGAAAGAACAGATTCCAGGAGCTAGGGAGACAGCTCCATGGCACAAGTGCCTGCCTGGCAAGTGCAAGGTCTTGAGTTCGAACCCTGGTCCCACAAAAAAAAAAAAAAGAAAAAAAGAAAAAAAAGAAAGAAAGAAAGAAAAAAAGAACAGATTTCTTAGGGATAGAGGTACAGCTCATTGGTATAGTGGGTGAATTGCTAGGTTAAAAATTTTTTTAATTTTTTATCTGAGGAGATAGCTCAGCAGTATAAGTACCTACCTGGTAAGTACAAGCCTGAGTTTGATCCTCAGTACTAGAAAAAAAAATTGCCAACTTCCTGGGCTCTACCCCAGCATGGTTACTCACTGAGGAGTATTGAATTTGTATGTCTGCCCAGCTCCCTGACAATGCTAATGGTGCTGGCCTTGAGACTAGCACTTGTGTAGCACTGACCTAACACATGCTGCCTCCAAGTGCAGTGCAGCAGAGTCGTCACAGAGACTTCTTTATTGAAGTTACTCTGTTTTATATCTGGGATTGTGTGACAACATGAATAGGAGATAACATGTTAAGCTACATTTGGTGGAAATAGACAACTGGATACTTGCCCGTCTGTTCATTTCTATTATCAAACAAGGTTGTTGTACCTAAGGTCGCCTTTACTTTTCATGCTGATAACACTTTAACTCTCACAATTCGCACACCTCTTGCTCCTGGCTGTCTGGCAAGCACTAAATTTATCTCCAACCTCAGGACTTTAGATCTTTCTGGTCAAGTACTTTCCCTTCTTCCACTTAAAGCAATCACACCTGCCTGTCTGGAGTCCTGTGCCCACAGGATTTGGGGAGAAGCAGACCCTGAGGAACAAAAGAGCTGAGGAATAGAGAAAGAGAAAAGAGGCGGGTCAGAGAAAGGGAAGAAGGGAGTCATGACAGCTGGTGGCCTGTTCTCTGACCTTTTTCACACTGTCCACCTCACTCTGATTCTCTCTCTCTCCATCACTCTCTCCTCCTGTCCTTTTCCCATTCCCTCTCCCTATACCCCCCACTGGGTCCCCTCCCCCGGCCGCTCCAGATGAAGTCTATGCACAGAAGATGAAGTACAAGGCCATCAGTGAGGAGCTGGACAACGCACTCAACGACATCACCTCCCTCTGAGCCCACACCAGTGTGGCCGCCTCTCATCTCTTCCCCTCTTTCCATTCTCTCTGTGGGAGAGGGGCAGGCAAGAGGAGCAAAAACTGCAGTGCTGCACAGCCAGCCTGGGTGCAGCCTAGGGAGAGCTTCCATCACTCCTGCCACCCGCACTGGCACTGCTTCATCCTTCTCTCTACCCACCGCCCCATCCATCCACTGCCCTCCACCTGCTTAATAAACTCTGAACTTGGTCTCCATGCTGTTTTCCTGCCCTCCGGAGAGCGCTTCATCACCGCTGTGGAGCACTGGCTCATTCCTGAGGCCTTGGCTCTTTCTGGCATCCCACATCTTGTGACATTCACACCCCTGCATCCAGCGCCCCACGACACACTGGCACACACTGACACCCCTATGCATGGCACTCCCAGTCTGTCGCTGTCTGAGTCACTGCTGCATGTGGGCATGTGTGACCGTGCCAAGCACCGTGGCCCCTTCTTGTGCCTGTCACTGACCTTTGAGCATTTAGCAGGTATCTACTGGAAGGGAATAGGAAGGGGAAGTACAGGGAGGGGCAAGAATGTCAGGAAGGTCCGGAAAGAAGTTTGGAAGTGTTGGAGGTCAGCAGCAGGGCCTTTCACTGCAGCTACAGGTCTGTTTTCTGGCCTTACCTTTCCAGCTTTTTGTCTATCCTTCTGTTTTCAACTTTTCTAAACCTTCTGAAGGAGGAAGGTAAATTACTTTATGGTGTAGGCCTGCCCACTCTGCCTGCATGACCCCAAGGTGGTAAGGGAGCAGTCGGTGTTTGTCCTGGTCTATACATTTGCCACTACCATAGTGCCTGAAGTCCCTGAAGGCCTGTGTCTTTCTGTGCCTCCTAACCCTTATCTGTCGCCCCTGTCCATGCTTTCTTGTGTCTTTCCTTTTATGTCCCCCATTCCTGTGCCTCTCTCATGTTCCTTTTTCCTGTTTCCCCTCCCCATCCTCACCTGGTGCTTCCCCTCACAGAGACCTTGGCCAGTGCCAAGGAGGAGAATGTGGAAATTCATCAGACCCTGGACCAGACTCTGCTGGAACTCAACAACCTGTGAGGGCTGACTCTGCCCCCAGCCAGGGTATAGTTGCTGCCCAAACCCAATAAAACTGATGTTACATCCCAGGGCCCTGTAAGCCTTTCTTTGGTTGCCAGAAGAATTGGAAGGACCCCTGCTGTGATGGAACAGCTAGTGAAACCATGGGGTGGGGCCACTGGGCTCAGAAACGAATCCAAACAGGCTGTGTAAAGCAGAGGATCCTGATAGGTTGAACACTTTGGCTCTTGGTCTCTGTAAGGCACTAGAGCTAGACATTCTATGTTAAAAGCAAAACTGCAAGAGACAGGTTTTCCTCCAACAGGCTAAAAGCCCCAAAGCCTTACTGTGATTTTAAACCAAGGAACTGTAGCCCTCCCAACACTATAATACACATACACAGCCACTGTAACAATAGCAGTCATACCTGCCTTTTCTACAAAATCTGTGGTAGGCAGAACAATACCTGCCCAAAAATGTCTACATTCTAATCCTGAGATGTAACCTTAGAAAGCACAAGGGATGTTGTGACTGCAAAGCATCTGAGATGGGAAGATTTTCCTAGGTTGTTGGCAGGCCTTACAAGCAGGTCAGAAGATTGAAGGTGTGAGGAAATGTAAGTGGAAGCAAGACTGCCCTGATGAGAGAGGGGTGTGAGCAAGGAGTGCAGGTAGCTTCTCAAATCTGCAAAAGGCAAGGGAACTTTCTCCCATGAGATAGTCCAGACCAGCTCCTCTGACACAACTCTTCCATACATCAAGTTCATTGTAGTCAGTGCTGTGGCTGTGTCTGCATTTCTACTAAGCCTTGTCTTGTTACAGTTGCAACAGGTTAGCAGCCAGCCTGGACAAAGGACTGGTGGGGGAAGATGTTAGAGGATTTCTGGTTAAGATGTAACCATCTCTTTCTCTCTCTTTTTTTAAGAATTTTATTTTTTTCTTGTTTCGGAACTTTTGTTTGTTTGTTTATTTATTTTTATGGCCGGCTCAGCCTGCCCTGAGGGCAGGGCTGACACAGCATGTGGTGCTGGGGATCGAACCGTGGTCCCTGCAGCTGTCCAAGCTTTCCTAAGCAAGCGCTTTAGACCACTGAGCCATCCTACCGGGCCCCTTTTTCTCTCTCATTTTTTAAAAAATCATTTATGTATTTTTAAAAAATTTATTTGGTACACAATCTTGCTAGCAGCTCCGAGACTCCTAGTGATCCTCCTGTCTCAGCCTCTCAGGTGCTCGTGCATCACCACACCCAGTATTGGGGGCAGGCAGGGATGTGTTACTGGGGATTAAACCTGGGTCCTTGTACTTACCAGGCAGGCGCTTGGACTACTGAGCTATCTCCCCAGCCCCAATGTAACCATCTTTCTGATTTGAGAAAGAAGACTTACACATATTTTACTAAAAATTTTTATTTGTTTGGGCACTGGAGATTAAACCTAAGTCCTTTGCACTGAGCAATATTACAGTGCTTTAAAAATATTTTTTTAAACACAATCTTTTTAGATAGGATCTTGCTAAGTTGCCTGGGCTAGTCTCAAACTTTTGATCCTCACTCAGCCTCCTGAGTGCTGGGATTACAGGCATATGCCACCACACCTTATTTAGAAGTGCTTACTAAAATAAACTGGGTTGAGTCCAGTCTTGCTCCCCCACTAGAAGATCCTATTGAAGTGGTTTAAGAACAGAAACACCAGCAAAATTACTTTGAAGGTTTCAGAGGAACTATATAGTGGACAGCACAGGACAAAGTTTCTGTGTCCCTTAAGATTCCATTCATTAGGTGGTTTCTTTATACATTCAAGTTCTGAGTCACTAGGCTCCAGTCTCCGTCATCTCAGCTGGGCTGTAGTTAACACCCTTTTTGGTTCCACTTCTGTGTCTATACGATAAGGAACTGGAGTCAGAAAACTGGCTTCGGTGACAGTATTCACATGTGATATGCATGATGCCTGGGGTTCTGAACTTCACACACAGGGTGAGGGTGGGCTGTGCAGAGGGTATGGGTCACATTACCTGTGCTGCCTCCTCATCTGCACGAGGAAGGCAATGCTGGTAGCAGCAAAGAGAAGGCCAAAAACTAGGGCCAAGATGTCCCCTGGGAGAAAAAGAGGAGGGGCTGCCTAAGGAGGTGGCCCACAGGTCCCTCCAAACATAGTTCTGTGGGTGCCCCATCCCTGCCCTGAGCTCTTAGCAGCCCCCAGGCCTTCAGTCTCCAGAAGAGGCCAGCCAAGGGGGTGGATACATGAGAAGGTCTAAGATAGGTGCCATGGTTCTTCCTACCAGGCACCTACCAGGAAGTTAAAGGGTAGCTTGGTGAGCGAGATATTAGATTTCTGGATCCTCATTCTGATCAACTATCACATTAGGATGGGGAGCTATTCCATAAAAAAGTGGTCCTGACTAGTCCCCGGGGCTGAGTGATGCCAAGAGTATCTTCTAACATCAGGAACAAGAGGGAAAGACTCACCAGTAGCTAAGCAGGAGCTCATGTGGACTGAAGAGAAAACAAAGACATTAGAGCCAAGGACTGGGACCACTAGTGACACACTTTGGCAAAAAATATATCTGCAAAGAAGGAAGAGGGAGGGGCCTGTGGCAGTGGGAAGCAGGGCACAGCAATAGGGGACAGCAGATATAAATGCACCTGGCTCAGGGCTGCTGTGCACTTCAGTGGGGAAGGAGGCTTCAATTGTTCTTCCATTCAAAGGCTGTGTGGCTCGGAAATTCAGCTGCAGCCGTGAATCATGAGGTCCCCACAGGGAACCAGAGAGGATGTGGAGCTAGGGAAAGCAATAGATAGTGCAAGTGGGCTCAAAGCTTAAAAGGAAACAAAAGGGCCCAACAAAAGCTCACAGGTAAGGGCTGGGGAGATAGCTCAGTAGGGGCATGAGTTCAAACCCCGGTTCCGGGGGGTGGGGTGGGGGGGAAACTCACAGCCAGTATCACAGGGCTCCACCCTCCACCTCTCCCACTCCTTCCCTGGACTCTCATCCACCCTAGGTCCTCCATCCCTTCTACCCATTGCCATGTCCCAGCCTTACCTGCCTAGCACTTAACCTCACTGTCTGGTTGAACACAGTCCAGATGACCCCCTGGGAGCAGGGAGGTGTGGTCAATGACCCCTCATATTGGAAGTAGCGGCTGAGATCAGAGGGTAGCAGTGCAGAAACATCCAGTCCTGGGATCCAAACCTCTGAGCCTGTGGAGAGGACCTGTGATTCCAGCAAGGCTGCTTCTCCTGGAAGCTCTAAGATATAGATTCAGTTTTTACCTCCCAGAAGCTGATCGAACTACCTGAAAGCACTCCTTCCTTCACAATGTGTGGTCCCTTCCCTTAACTGCAGAAGATGCAGCTCAAAAGCAAGTGTTCTTGGACAGCTGGAGGCCTTACAGAGTGAGGAAAGTACCCTTTAAGCCCTCTCTCTTATTTTACACACTATCATAACATGTTAGGGTTCAGGGAGATAGCTCAGTGGAATAAGTGCTTGCTTGGCAAGCACAAGGTCCTGAGTTTGATCCCTGGTACCACCAAAACCAAAACAAAACAAACAAACAAAAAAAATGCTAGACTACTGATTTAAGCCCAAAATTAGTTAAAAAGGAAAAATGGGGTTTGGGGTATATAGTTCAGTGGTAGAGTACTTGCCTAGCAAACTTGAGGTCCTGGTTTTGATTCCAGCATGTGCTGGGACAAGAAAAATGGCTTGAAAGTTTGGTGTGGTGACACATGCCTTTGATCTCAGGACTTGGGAGGCTGAGGCAGGAGGATCACTGCAAGTTCAAGGCCAGCCTAGGCTATATAAAGTGAGTTGAAGGTCAGCCTGAACTACATAGTGAAACCCTATCTCAAAAAAGTAAAACTAGACTAAAAATGGATTGAGTAACTTGCAAAGAAATTTAATATTTGTAACTATAAATGTTAGACTTTTCACATGATGCAGTAAAGAGATAGGAAAGATAAAGGAAGCCTTTACTAACTTCAAAGACACAGAGGGATCGAGGGCAGATGGGCCAGATCTTCTGGCCTGGGACAAAGAGAGCTGAGACTTTTACAGACTTTTGCTAGGGGATAAGTTTGAGGGGCAGTTTTACACGTAAGGAGTGGGCTGGTTGGGGTCTTTCTTTTGTATGCAAGAAGGTGAGAGGGAATTGTATCCAGGGCTGGAATGGAGAAGGAGGAAGTGGCCATTGGGAAGATGAACTGTTGTTTTAATATGTTCAGCCATATTAGATGACCACCATAACAATTCAGCAATTCACACTAGGGCCCAAACCTATCAAAAAAAAAAAAAAAAAAAAAAAAAAAAAAAAAAAAAAAAAAAGATTCCAAAGGCAAAGTTCCTTCAAAGACCTAAAAGACCAGTTTAAAATGACCAAGAATGCCAGGCATGGTGGCACACCCCTGTAATCTTAGTACTCAGGAGGCTGAGGCAGGAGGATGGCAGAGAATTTGTGGCTAGCCTGAACTACATGGAAAATTCAAGGCCAGCCTTCATGACAAAATGAGGTTGCACACACACAAAAATGATCCAGAGGATCTGAGAATGGAAAGGTTTCTAACAAAAAGTATCAAGTTAAAATACTGATGCTAGGCTAGTGGTAAAGCTCAGCAGACTAAGTGCTTGCTTGGGTAAGCACAGGGTTTAATCCTTGGCACCACATGCCGTGCCAGCCCCGCCCCTTGGTGCACTGAGTCATTGATGGAGTCCAGATGTGGTGGCACATGCCTGTAATCCCAGCACTAGAGAGGCAAAAATCAGGAGAAACACTATGAGTTTGAGCTATATAGTGAGAGCCTGCACAAAAAGAAAAACAAACAAAAACACCTTAGGGTCGGTGAGTTGGCTCATTGGTCTAAAGTGCCTGCTTAGGAAAGCTTAGGCAACTGCAAGGACGGAGGTTCAATCCCCAGCACCACATGCTGGGCCAGCCCCACCTCCAGGGCAGGCTGAGTAGGCCATAATATAAACAAACAAACCGATGAAGCTCATAGGTTAAACAAACAAAACACCTTAAAGTACTGATGCTAAAATTTTAAAAAAGCTCTTATGACAATCATAAACTAAAATTTAGACAATTCATAGTATGTGCTGCAATCTATATAAAAATACTAGCACTTATGAATAAGAAATAACTCTCAGAAAAAGTTGAGCTTAAAAAAAAAATGTTAACCATGACACATTCAATGCCAGAAGTTCCAGGCACCATTTCAGTATTTTTGGCCCTTGTGTGTGTGTGTGTGTGTGTGTGTGTGTGTGTGTGTGTGTGTATGGTGTTCTAATTTTGTTTTCTGTTTAGTTTTTAACCATTAAAGCTGTAGGCAGTGGTGAGCCCCTGCGTGCTGGTCTATAGTGCACAGTTATCAAGATCAGAGCCAGTTGTCACCTCCACTCACTTTTGCCTCGACCCTGAGCCGCAGGCTCTCAGGGGTGGGTCTTAAGCACTGCAGCACAGAATAGGGATGGCAAACCCTAGAGAGACCAAGTGCCAAGCTGCCAGCCAAGACCCACTGCTTTTAAACCCAGCACTGCAATTAAACCCAAATACTGAAATTTGAGTTTAGAAAAAACAACTCTACATTAATACTTTTGATCTTAAAAGAGAATAGGGGCCAGGGAGATAGCTCAGTGGCACAAGTGTCTGCCTGGCAAGTGTAAGGTTCTGAGTTCGATAGGTTCACAACCACTGGAACAGATGGCAGTGGCCAGACTGACAAAAACTGACCTTCTTCTGCGATCTCCTCCAACCGTGACAGCAACTGCTCATAGGCGCTGTTTTCTTCTGGGCCCTCCTGGGAAGGGGGAGGAGGCAACAATGCAAGACAGATTGGTGCCTGGGCCCACAGCTGAAGGCCTGCATGGGGGTGGGGAGTGGGGGGTGATAGGGGGATAAGGTGTGGGGGGTGGGGGTGTGTAGGTGTTCCACACCTCCCTCCTCCATTCCTCACCTCCAAAAATGCTGGAGGAAGATAAACTCTTTTTTTTTTTTTTTGTCTATTTGAGACGGCCTTGCTATTCAGTTCAGGCTGGCCTTGAGCTCACTTTTGAAGCCCAGACTGGTCTTGAACTCATCGATCTTCCTACCTCAGCCTCCCAAGTGGTAGGATTACAGGCATGCACACAGCTAGGAGCATAAACTATTTACTACTCACAGTCTGTTACTCTTTGCTTTGTGAACTAACAATCTTGGCAGACTGGCTTTTGATAGCAAAAACAGGAGGAAGGAGAAGAGGAAGAGGGACAACTTTAGTGGGTACAAAGCCCTCAGTGTTCTGGTCCTTTTAGCTTTATAATCTCAGTCAGCAATACTATGGTACCACCACAGAAAACCATAGTATAATGTATGCACATTTGTGTTGCTTCTGCATTTAAATTCATGGGTTTGATTTTTGTTTTGTTTTGACACAGGGTTTCATTATGTGGTTCGGACTGGCTTTGAACTCACTTTATAGCTCAAGCTGGCCTTGAACCTTTTATTATCAGCTTGGCACTAGTGAATAAGCCTAGTAGGTACCTAATCCATTTGATTTGCTGGTCCACATACATATCCTTGATTGGTTCAAGTCCAAAAACGTCTCTAACTACTGCATCACAAGGAGAAATGACGGGTCACATCAGTGACTGAGAAATTACTCCTCACCACGTCAGTTTCAGGAATCTGTTACTCTCTGGATGGGTCCTATTCCAAGTCCTTGTACTGTTCTGTCTCACCTCCTCTGTGACCACCATTTTTACTGCATCCTTCTACCTATCAAGCCTGCTTCCCTTAGAGGCAGGGACCCTCCGCTTCTGAATAATTTTTATGGTCCAATGTTACACGGAATCCCTGGGGAAATAGGAAATGGGGTTGTTTGAACTGGATACCTGCAGAAGGGCAGCCAACACAGCAATGCCTCCTGGGCGCCCCAAGGCCTCCTGAACTTTCGAGAACGCTGTGCTGAAGTGAACCACGTGTATCTGGAGAGGTCGTGAGGGTTAGAGAGGGGCCTCATCTCCAGCTGCAGCCCTCTGCCTTCCCTGGAGCGCTGCCCTGGAGCGCTGGGAGCTTACCTCCGCAGGAAAACGGTGGCCGTCAACGGTGTGTTCAGAGCCGGGGCGATCCGATGAGCCCCAGTGTAGATGCAGCTGCTGGGCTCGGTACTCGCGGCCGGGACCCAGCGCCATCTCTAGGCCGGGTGGCAGAATCAGCTGCACTACGTGGGGAGCGGATCGTGAGTAGATCCTACATAGCCCTGCCTATGCCCACCTCACCCCGTGCGCCGCCGAGGCTCCCCGCTCTGCGTCCCAGACCAGCTCTGCGCAGCCCCCTCACCGGTGTGACCATTATTGCGCAGGCACAGCTCCGGACGAGGCTGAAGTTCAAAGCGCAGGAGCTGGAGCGGTCCAAGGGCCTGGCGGAAGGAGGTGAGCGCAGGGCGAATGTCCACTGGGGACTGGAAGCGGCCCGCACAGGCTGGGGACACCTGTGGCCAGGGCGGGTTGCCTAGGGTGGAGGGGTATGGTGAAGAAGTCGGGTGAGGTCTGCAGCTTTTAGGAAACCCTTTTTCTTTTATTTTCTTTTTCTTTTTTTTTTTTTTTTACGGGGAGGTGGAGCCAGGAGGCTTTAGAGCGGGAACTAGAAAGCAGGGATGTGGGCGGGGGAGGGGAGAGGGGCGGGGAGCACCTAGGGTCCTCGCTGGCCACGGCTCTGGGCCACCCAGGGGGTGGGTATCTCACCTCCGTAGCGCCAGTGGCTGTGGTCATCGGCTGCATGAGAAGGATAAACAGTTCAGTCTTAGAGCCTAATCTTTTCCAATGCGTGTGTGCGTGTGTGTGCGTGTGTGTGTGTGTGTGTGTGTGTGTGCGCGCGCGCGCGCCCCTGCATGTGTGGTGGGCAGGGGGGGTGGTGGTGGGGGGGAGACACAGAGACAAAGACAGAGACACACAGAGAAAGACAAAGACACAGAGACAGAGACAGAGTGACAAACACACAGAGGGAGAAAGCCTGTCATAATCCAGGGTCTCATAAACTCAGATGTTTTACTGGGGCATAAAACAGGTAACTGAAATGCCTGCAGCAGCCCACGTGCAAAGCCTGGTAGAGCACCACAGCTGGGCAGCCTACAGATTTGCTGGTCCTAGACAGGCCAGTGGGCAGCACTGCCCTAGGCTCTGTGGAATGAGTGGGGAGCTTTCAGTATCCAAAATCCATAGACCAGCTCTCCTTTCTCCCTTATTTATCCCTTCTCCCCACTCATCTCTGCCGTTTCTAGTGCCCAGCTTCTTTCCCAAAGTTCCTGGCTTGGAAGTCAAAATACCAGGATTAAATCTGCCTGCTGACTCCTTTCTCCTGTCTCCATTTCTTCACTGCAGACAAGATGAGGCGATCTCTGCAGGCTCTCCCTGTCCTTCCTCTGGTAGCCACATTCGTCCCCAGTTTTTTCTTCTCTTCCCGTATGCTTGTCTGTCTGTCTTTCTCTCCCCTCCTACCTCCATCCCTTCCTCCATAGTCTTCATCTTTTCTGTCCCCCATGTGCCTTTCCCATTTATTCTAGCTGCCCACTCCTTTTCCCTCTCTTCTCCCGTCTTTCTGACAGGTGGAAAGGATCTAATGGCTTGGGGCGCCTGAAGGGCCACTATTAGAGTACTGTGCATGCTCCTTCCCTGAGAGCTGCCTGGGCAGGCGTGTGAGCAGCAGAGGCTTAGACTGGCCACTTACCTTTTTTGTCCCTGTGGGCATCATTCTGGTGTCCTTGAGTGGCCCCCGGAGCGGGAGTGGGTAGATCCTCCAACTTTAGAGAGTCCTCCTCCTCTCCTGGCTTAGAATGAACTTCAGATGGATCCTCCTCCCCAGGTAGATCCACCCCTCCAGGTGGGCCCTCTTCACTGGGTAGATCTTCCTCACCCAGTGGATCGCTTTGCCCAGATGAATCTCCTTCCATGGAGGGATTCCTCTGCGTCCAGGACAGGCTCTGGGGATGGGAAGGCACAATGAGCAGCAGGAACAGTAGCAGTTGCACAGTGGGAGCTGAAATCAACAGAGGGAGCCCCTGGCTGGAGCACAGGAAAGCCATGCGGCTGACTGGGTGTCCCAAGGCACGGTGTGTACGGGCTGTACGTGCAGCATCAGAAACAGGAGCCGGGTGGGGGAGGAGCAAGCCTTGGGGGGAGCCTGACTCACAGAGTGCCCTTTTGGAAAGATGGAACCAAAGTCCCTCTGGTCGGTCTGGCCCTGTGCCCCCTCCTCGATATCAAAGCCTGGGTGGGGTGGGGTGCGGGGCAGGTGTGTGCTCAGGCACAAGGTTATCACGGTTACAGGCTCAGCTTGGAACCCAGGGCACCACCTGGCACTGCACAGGCTCTCCCTGGCACCACCCAGCTGCTTGCCAGCCAGCTTCAGCAAACACTGGCCTGCTTCCCAGTTCTAGGCAAGGAAGGGCAAAGACAAGAGAGCAGGGGCCTCTGTATCACCAACAGAGAGGCAAAGCAGCTCCTTTACATACATGCTTTGCTCAGCCAAGGAGCAGGTAAAGGGGCAGAGCAAACAGCTAAGGGGAGCCCGCTGGTAAGTGGGTGAGTGGATAGATGATGTCTGGGAGGCAAATTTGAGCAGGAACAGAAAGCTGAGTATATGTGTCCGAGACACTTTGGCGGATTTAAACTACATTTATATATTTTTCATCTTTTTACTCCCTTGCTCAAAAACCTCTTTGGTGGGTCCCCACCACTTACTAAAATTTGTGCAGTTTTTCCAGGTCCCCAAAACTTTACCGAAAGCTGGGTGTGATGGGGCACACATATAATTCCAGACTTGGAAAGTTGAAGTAGGAGGATTCTGAGTTTGAGAAGAGCCTGGACTTGTCTTAAAGGGGGGGGGGGCGCTTTCCATTTTGTCTCCTATTCTCCCTTATGCTCTAGTCCAATCAAATCTCAATCTTTCTCTCTCTCTCAGTCCTCTGTCTCTGTCTTTCTCTGTCTCACTTTCTTTCTCTCTCTTTCTGGACAAAGGGTCTCTCTGTGTAGTCCAGGCTGGCCTTGAGCTCACAGCAATCCTCCTGCTCCAGCTGCCTGAGTGTTAGGATTACAGGTATGAACCACCACATCAACTAAACCATTCCTCTTTTTTGTAAACACACACACACACACACACACACCACCGTGCAGTTCATGTTGGCCTTGAACTCATCTTGCAGCCCAGGCTGGCTTCGAATTCTCAGTGATCATCTTGTCTCAGCCTCCTGAGTATTAGTGCTGGGATTACAGGGATGTGCCACCACACCTGGCTCTTCCTGGCTTTCTTTGTCGTGCTGGTGATCAAACACAGGGACTTGTACATTCTAGGCAAGTGCTCTGCCACTAAGCTACAGCCCTAATCACAACCAACTTTTTGTCCAAACTCTTCATCACCTTTGCTAATCTTAGAATGCCTTCATTCTTGCATTCAGTATCTATTTAGCACCTATGGTGTGCCAGGCTGGACCAGGAGTATGGAAATAAATGAGACAGTCCCTGAGGAGTGATATTTTCTATTGAGTGAAAGCAAATGCTATCAAAATATGTCTAGGGGAGAGAGATTAATTCTGACTCAGATTATTATAGAATTAAGCAAAATTTAATCCAAACTTTGAAGATGAAGTAGTGGTCCAATTGGTAAAAGCAATGAGAATGGTATTGTAGGAGGGAGAAACATCAAATATTTTGAGCGGGAAAGTGATAGGGTCTGATTTTCACATTTGGTCATATACAGGACTAACAAAAACATTGACTGGCAGGTCAGACTAGATGAGGAGGAGAGGCAGATGAGTGAGAAGATACTACCCAGAATGTGATAGGAGGTCCCAGTACATCCATCGAACAGACCTTCCGCTGAGCATTCCCCAGCCCTCCAGATACTGCTCTAGGCCCTAAGGATGCAGTGCAAAATAGAAAACTATTGTTCTGTAGCTCACATCTGAAAAGGCCCCCATGGTTTTGACAGACCACATGAGAATAAGGCCATTTCATGTCTGCATTTAAGGACATCGAGTAGGCACATGGCAGTATGGTTGTGTCTGGGTACTGAAATACTTCTAATCCTGTTGGCATAGGGCTTCGACCTCTAGCACCAAAGGAGTAATGCCTGCAATGGAAGGGGGTCCAGACCCCATGCGTGTGCCTCAGCCAGCTTCCACTTGATGGATCAGTGCTTGTATGCCTACTATGCTGTTAGTTTCATTGTCTCCCTCACATAAGTGCCTTTCCCAACCCCCTTCTATTCTTTAGACTCAGCTCATAAATCATCTTTTCAGGAAGAATTTTTTTTTTTTTTCTGAGACAGAGTTTCACTGGATAGTTCACACTGGCCTTGCACCCACTGTGTACCCCTGTGCTGGCCTTGAACTCACAGCTATCCCCCTGCCTCAGCCTCCCCAGTGCTGAGATTACAGGTGTGTGCCATGATATCCAGCTTCAGGAAGCTTTTGTAAAAAATATTTTATTTTATTTTAAAGAGAAGGAAGGCTTTCTTAATGAACCTTCTACACCAGTTCAGAGAGATCTATGGCGTCTTTGAGCTACCATTGTTCTTTAATTGCCCTTGATAATAAACTCACCCACCATCTAACTCATATTAGGTGATTTATGACATTTTTATCTTCACTAATAGCTTTGAGTGCCATAAGGGCAGGGTCCAGTATTTGATCGAGTCAATCTTTTATTCAGCAGCCATTATCTCTGCAGATCACTTTGCCAGATGCTTGAGAAACATGAAATTAACTACAATGTCTTTCCTGGCCTCAGGGAGCTCATATCAAGGAAACTACTACTGTCCTAGGAGCATGGCATTCACGACATCCCCATCCCAGGTTTTTTGGTGGAATGGCACTCAGTCACTGAAGAGCCCAGGTTGGGTTTAAACTTGCAACTCTCCTGCCTCAACCCTCCAGAGTGCTGGAAGTATAAGCACAGGTATGTACAAGTTTCCAAATTCAATCCCCAGGGGCTGACAAGATTGCTCAGCAGTGTAAAGCACCTGCTTAGGAAAGCTTAGGGGGGCTGGGGAGATAGCTCCGAGGCACAAGTGCCTGCTAGGCAAGTGCAAGGTCATGAGTTTGAACCCTGGTCCCACAAAAAAAAAAAAAAAAGAAAGCTTAGGCAACCACAGGGACCACAGTTCAATCCTCAGCACCACATGCTGCGCTAGCCCCACCCCCAGGGCAGGCTGAGCTGGCCATAGTATTAAAAATAAAGAAAAAAATAGAAGCTACAAATTCAATCCCCAGCAAACACACACACACACACACACACACACTTTTCTTAGTCCAAATTCAGAGCCATCCACATGGCACTCAGATCCAGCAAGTACTCTGGTTTATTTTTGTTTTTTTGTTTATTGAGATAGGCACTTGCTGTGTACTTTGGGCTGGCCTTGAACTCACTATGTAGTCCTGGTTGGCATTAAACCCCCTATAGTTCTCTTACTACAGCCTGCCAAGTGCCAGGATTACTGGTATGCAACACCATGCCCAGGTCAGCATGTACTCTGGATAGTCAGCTGTGTGATCATCCAGCACCTTGCTTGGATCTGGACACATGGAGGGCACATGATAACATCTGAATTGGATGGGCCTGTGCAAGACAGAAATACTTAGAAATACTTAAAATTTGAATCAAAACTGTAAAGACAAAAATGTAGGTACATGGTTGTAATTCCAGCACTTTGTGAGGCTGAGGCAGGAGGATCACACGTTTGAGCCCAGCCTCGGCAATTTAGTGAGACATTGTCTCAAAAAATAAGAAAAACCAAGCAAAAATACAAAACAAATGCTGGTGATGTAGCTCAGAAGAGAAGGCCATAGGTTCAATTCCAGTTGGCGGGGGGGAGGGAGGAAAGAAAGAAGGAAGGAAAGAAACTCTTCAAGAATATCATGATTTCCCCTGACTATTTCCTGGTATTCTTTTTTTTTTTTTAAATAATTTTTTATTTTATTTATTTTTTTCTTGTTTCAGAACCTTTGTTTATTTAGTCACTCATTTTTTATGGCCGGCTCAGCCTGCCCCGAGGGCAGGGCTGGTACAGCATGTGGTGCCGGGGATCGAACCGCGGTCCCTGAAGCCACCCAAACTTTACCCAAGCAGGTGCTTTAGACCACTGAGCCATCCCGCCGGGCCCCATGTTTCCCGGTATTCTCTTGTTTCTCCATGCCTTGTATTATGTGTTCTTTCCAGAGAAGTGGGATGAGCATGATGCTAAAAGTGTGATTTTTGAAGATCATACTTACTTTCTGCCTCACTGAGCCTGACACCCAACATGCACAACTTTGAGGAGGAGCAGTTTATTTTTGCTCATGACTTAGTGCATGTTCGGTTGGCTATAAAGTAGGACAGCCTGGCAGAAGAGCAGGGCCGAGGAGAGCTGCTCATAGCATGGTGGGCAGGAAGCAGGATGCATGGAGGGAAGGGCTGAGAGGGGAGGTGCACCCTTCTGGGCCATACCCACAGTGACCACCTCTTACCTCCTAACAGCAAGTGGGTTATAATGCCCCTACAGTCCAGTCACCTTCCAAAGGTGCCACCTGCGATCATGGGAAGGGCCAAGGAACATCTAGGTACAAACTATAGCTTTCTGCCTCTGCCCACCACATGCACATCTCTATGCAAGTTGTTGTTAGTCCATCTTTAAACTCTGTACTTGCTGAAGGCCTACCAGTTCCAGCATTGCTCAAAAGTCCAAGTCCCACATCTTATCTCACACTTTTAAAGCAAACTCCTACCCACAAGCCCCTGTAAAAGTTGAAAGAAAGTGAAACACTTCCAACATACTATGGCAAAGAATAAATATACCTAGTGCAATAGGCAGATAGAAGTCAATGAAGAGGCTCGTCAGATAGCTCAGCAGACTAAAGCACCTGCTTAGAAAGGCCCAGGGACAAGGTTTGATCCCAGCATGCCAGCCCTGCCTCCAGGGCGCACTGAGGTGGTGACTGAGACTGGGTGTGGTGGGGCAAGCCTGTAGCCCCACCACTCAGAAAGCTGAAAACAGGAGGATCACTAGGAGTCCAATCTGTAGTGAGACCCTGTAGACCTTATACCAAATACATTAAATAAAGTAAATGAAAATAGTACATAATTATTAATTATTGCATCAGTTATTGTTACTCTATTAGCCTATTTTGAAATTCTGTCTTGTTTTTATTTTTTATCTTTAAAATAAAATTTAAAAACTTTAAAAAATAAAAATAATTTAAAAAGTAAAAAGAAAAATAAATCAATGGGGGCTGGGGAGATAGCTCAGCAGCATAAGTACTAGCTTAGCCAGCCCAAGGTCCTGAGTTCAATTCCCAGTACTGAAAAAAAAAGAGGAAGCCCAAAACCTGGCAGGGGAAACATTAAATGCTGTAATTCTATGTCCAACAGCCAGAACAAGCTGTGGCAATGAGATGTGAATGCCAAGGGCTTGGCTTACGCTGCCCCTAGGGCCTTCACTACCTGTGGTTGTAGCCCTGGTGGCTTCTCTCAGTAGCTTTCCTCGATGCCTCACATTCCTGTATTCTCCAACTTCCTGGGGGCTCCACTGTACTTTCGTTTCATTCTTACAGCTTCTGCCTATAGGGTGGATGCAGCGCTCTCAGTTACAGCTCACTGATTTTCCAAACGTCTTCTTTACAGCTCGCTTCCTTCCTTGCTCTCTGTGTGGCCCATTCTCTGTCTGGGTGGAGATGTGCACTCTAATCCCGGATCAGGTCTTCACAGATGGGAGTCTGCCAGACCCCAAAACACTTTGCAACTCCCAGAGTTCTTGTGTCTGGAGTCTCCTTAGATTAGGACAGTATGTACTCAAGATTAACCAACTGGTACTCTCCCACCAGTGTAGGACCACTCTGCAGTTATGTAAGCCTACATCTTTGGACATTAGGTCTGTGTCATGAAACACTGAGGAACATGTTACTAAAACATGCTTCTAAATAGCTCTGGGTTGCAGAGAAAGGAGCTGTTCATTAGTGGAGTAGGAGAAAAATTCCCTTCTCTCCAGTTACGCACTGGGAACAAAGATAGATCAGTCCTTCTGGGCCTTGAGGCAGACTTGTAGTCTGGGCCCACTGCACCATCTGCATCAGAAGTGTCCTAGGGCTTCCATAACAAATTACTACAAAGTATCTTAAAAAAAAAACAAAAACAAAAACAAAAAACAAAACCAGAAGCAGAGCCAGGTGTGGTGGCACAAGTCTATAATCCAGCACTTGGAAGGCTGAGGCAGGAGGATCACTGGGAGTTTGAGTCCACCCTGGGCTACATAGTGAGTTCAGGGTCAGCCTACATTACACAGTGAAAAAAAAAAAAAACAACAACAAAACAAAACACCCAAACAACAGAAATATACTTTCTCACATTTCTAGAGAGCAGAAGTCTGTAGTCAAGCTGTTGGTAGGTCCAGGCTCACTTTAGGGAAGACTTTTTCCTTGGCTTTTCAAGAATCTGGTGTCTCCTCTGCTTATGGCTGCAAGATAATGATGTCTGCCTCCACCACAGGCCTTTTCCTTTTGTTCCTGTATCTCTCTTTTTTTTTTTTTTTGCGGCGGGGGGGGGGCATTATTAACCACTTTTCCCCCTATCTTGTGTCACCAGTTTTCTTGAGATCTTAACC
Organism: Myocastor coypus; assembly: GCA_004027025.1. NCBI lineage: Eukaryota > Metazoa > Chordata > Mammalia > Rodentia > Myocastoridae > Myocastor > Myocastor coypus. Next base: position 25,556 of record PVJA010019096.1, read on the forward strand.
TAAGATACAGTCTTTCCAAACTCTATTTTTCCTCCAGGGCTAAGCTAGCATTTTTCCATTCTCAGAATTCTTAGAATGTCAGAGCTGGAGGGGAGCTCAGAACCCTGACAATCCCTTGGTTCTTGGCTTGGAGCCCAGATTCCTAAGAGTCAAAAATGCTCAGAATGGGGTATGAAGTTCCCCTCTTACATTTTGTTTCTTACTATTAAATATACTTCCTTTTTTTTTTGAGACAGGGTCTCACTATGCAGTTCAGACTGGCCTTGAGCTCACTTTTGTAGCCCAGGCTGGTCTCGAACTCACACCGATCCTCCTGCCTCAGCCTCCCGAGTGCTGGGATTACAGGTGTGCGCCACCACGCCCGGCTAATATACTTCTTAATTATAAAATAATGCATGCTCAATCAGGATTCTTGGGGAAGGTGAAGAAAAGTTTGCTAACAAGTTCCCTTGTTTGTTCATACCTTTCATCTCAGTGATTCACTACATGGTACAGGTTAGGTGTTGGATATATATTTGTTCAATTATCTTCAGTCTCCTTGCTCAGAGATTGAAACCACAATTTGCTTTTGATCATTTAGTCTTCTAATCTTTCATTTATTTTTATACAAAAGAGGTCACATTACACATACATCTTTGTAGCTTGCTTTTTTCTCTCAGTAATACAATTTGTGTGTTTTCCTGTGTCGCTAGCTTTGGGTGGTGGTGGTAGAATGTTACTGTATATCAGACCCAGGTCCTTCACAGTGAGTTAGGCCTCCAGCTCCTGCCTGCCTCAGTCACTCAGAGTGCTGGTATTTCAGGAGGGCATCCCCACACCTAGCTTGGTAAGGTTGGTTTTTTTTTTTTGTCTTTTTGAGACAGGATCTCACTGTGCAGTTCAGGCTGGCCTTGAGCTCACTTTTGTAGCCTAGGCTTGTTTCAAACTCACATTGATCCTCTTGCCTCAGCCTCTTGAGTGCTGGGATTACAGGTGTGTGCCACCATGCCCGGAGACCTTTTTTTTAAAAAAATTATTACAATATTCTTAACATTTTTGTATTATTTCTTCAAATGTCTATACCATAATTTTGCTAACCAGTTCCTTAGCACTAGACATTTAGATGGCTTCCAATTTTTTTTTTAAATAATTTTTTTTTTCTTGTTTCAGAACCTTTATTTGTTTATTCACTCATTTTTATGGCCGGCTCAGCCCACCCCGAGGGCAGGGCTGGCACAGCATGTGGCGCCGGGGATCGAACCGCGGTCCCTAAAGCCGCCCAAGCTTTCCCAAGGAGGCGCTTTAGACCACTGAGCCATCCCACCAGGCCCCCCAATTTTTTTTTTTTTTTTTTTTTTTGCGGGACCGGGGTTCAAACACACGACCTTGCACTTGCCACGAAGGCACTTGTGCCTCGGAGCTATCTCCCCAGCCCCCCAATTTTTTTTTATAAACAACATTTTGCTCAATATTTTGGTAGAAATATTTGTGCAAATAGCTATTCAGGATGCATTTCTTAGGACTGTTAGGTCTAAAATGTAGGCACATTTGAAGATTTTTGGCACATACTAACAAAATGGCACTTCCAACTTACCTTCCAGGACTAATTTCAATTTTTTTTTTTTTTTTTTGTCTTTTTGAGACAGGGGTCTCGCTGTGCAGTTCAGGGGGCCTTGAGCTCACTTTTGTGGCCCAGGCTGGTCTCGAACTTGCAGTGACCCTCTTGCCTCAGCCTCCCAAGAGCTAAGTTTACAGCTGTGCACCACTCCCAGTTTCAATCATCGTCGCAGCCCGCCTCGTGGGCGGGGCCAGCATGGCATATGCCTGAATCGAACTCTTGTCCTGGCGCTTTAATCCCCTGAGCTATATGGCCGGCCCTGAATTATTAACATTTTTATTTTTATTTTCTTATTTATTTATTTATGTATTTATTTATGTATTTATTTATTTATTTGCGATACCGACGATCAAATTCGGGACCTTGCGCTTGTGACATAGGAGCTGAGCTGTATCCCAGAGCCTACGTGTTTTTTTTTTTTTAAATCTAGTATACGTATTTTTGGCAAGGCTATACCCACCTCAAAGCTTTTGCTATGGATCATAATTACAGCAGATCCAAACTATTATGTTAGTTACTGATGCCTGTCAGAAGCTAGTTGGCTGTCAGGTTTTACATCTGTATGAAATGAAAAACAATTATAGTTTAAGAACTACATTTTTGTCCAGGGCCCAGAAAGTTCCTAAGTAGTGAAAGCTTCAGAAAGACTCAATCCTCAGTCTGGCCTGGATCCAGGACAGAATATGTACCCCAAGTATAGTCCTATTCCCACTTCTACAGATAGGGCACTAAGGCTCTGCCAATACCTGTACCTCCCCGGTCTCTGGACTCCTCTAAATCCCGGCTGCTTCTCTACTTAGCGTGGCTCTGGGGTGAGCCAGACTCCAGACCCATTCTGCTGCACCGAAGGCCACCAGGTAGGTCCGGCGGCGGCGGCGTCGGCTGCGCATGCCCCGTCCTGCAGCTCTAGTCCGCAGCCCCGCCCCTGGAGCAGTTAGGATTTGAATCTCCAGCGGGCTACAGCCGGAAACATTCCGGCCTTAGGCAGACAATGGCGAGCCCGGGCCTTGGCGCGCGGTGTCCGCTGCTGGAGCAGCGTGCCCGATGGGAGCGAAAACGTGCCTGCACCGCCCGGGAGCTGCTGGAGACCGAGCGACGCTACCAGGAGCAACTGGGGCTGGTGGCCACGGTGCGGCCTCCGATTGTGGGGCGGCAACCCGAGGGTGTGGGAGGGCCTGTAAGCTCCGTGACCCCAAGGTGGTGGGATATGGACGGTCTGCCTGCACTTAGGGAGCTCGGGCTGGCGCTATTTTGTGTGTTGGCTTTGGCCTTTTTCTCCACTCATCAGATCCCTGCGTTCTCTCCTTCCACAGTACTTCTTGGGGATCCTGAAAGCCAAGGGTACCCTGCGACCTCCAGAGTGCCAGTCTCTATTTGGGTGCTGGGAGCTCATTTATGGCGCCAGCCAGTGAGTGGAAAGGACACAGGGAAAAGGAGGGCTTTGCCTCTGGCCCAGTGCCGAATTCACAGGTTCACAGTTGCAGCCTGCCAGTTTTCACAGCTGTGACCTTGGCCCATGCCTTAACCTGCCCAGTTTACCAGCTGCAAAATGGGACAATAGAAGCGTTAACATTTAAGTGAGGGGGCCTGGTGGGATGGCTCAGTGGTCTAAAGCACCTGCTTGGGAAAGATTGGGCAGCTTCAGGGACCGCGGTTCGATCCCCGGCACCCTGCTCTCAGGGTGGGCTGAGCCGGCCATAGACATGAGTGAATAAATAAACAAAGGTTCTGAAACAAGAAAAAATAAATAAATAAATAAATAAATTAAAAAAAAAAATTTAAGTGAGGGTGTGCTTAAGTAGTCAGTCCTTGGGCTGCCCTTTTATTGTTCTTGCCCACAGAGAGTTGCTTCCCTACTTGGAAGGAGGACACTGGGGACAGGGCCTAGAAGGCTTCTGCACCCACCTGGAGCTCTACACCAAATTTGCTGCCAATGCAGAGAGGTCCCAGGCTACCCTACAGGTAACTAGGATGATCTCTGACCCATCTCCTTTTTCCTTGCTTGCTCCTTAATCTTAGGTCAGTTCCCACATTTACAGAGCCCGCTGGGTACCCAGCACTGGGAGTAGGGAGACCATGTTTTTCTCAAGAGCACACCACTTATGAAGGCTGTAGCATGTACACAGATGGGTGTAATAGGAGTGGCTTTTCTCCATGCTGCCAAAACTCTTTCCCTCTCACTCTAGGTGCAGCTAAAGAAAAACAAGCGTTTCCGGAGGTTTGTGAGGCTTCAGGAAGGCCGCCCTCAGTTTGGAGGCCTTCAGCTCCAGGACCTGCTCCCTCTGCCTCTGCAGCGGCTCCAGCAGTGAGTGAATTCTCTTGACCCAACCATCCTCTTTAGACTGACTGCTGCCCTCAGCTTTGTGAGAGGACAAGGGATCTATCCCCCCCATCTCCCCCAGGCTAAATTATCCGAGTAACTGAATCTACAGTACTCATAGTACTCGGAATCTGCAGTGTCAGGCATGGGACTATGGAACTCCACAATGAAATACAAGGGTCTGCACTAGGTCTGACACCAGGTATTTGGAGAAGAGGGGCTAACCCATTATAGAGATAGTCTTGCTATGTAGTTAAAGTGGGCCTTCAACTCTTATGTAGCCCAGGCTGGTCTTGAACTCTCAGCACTCCTCTTGCCTCAGCCTCCCAAGAGCCAAGATTATAGGCATCTGACTCTGGTGTGAGCCCAGGCTGTGTCCACAATGTCCAGAAGCAGGTCTTTCCTGGCCCTGCAAGTGAAGGAAGGATGTGGGTGGATGGATCTTGTCAAGCAGAGACAGAGGGAGTTTCACTCTACTTCCCTTGTTGACTTCCCATTGTCCAATTCCAGGTATGAAAATCTCGTCACTGCTTTGGCTGAAAACACACGTCCCAACAGTCCTGACCACCAACAGCTCACATGTAGGTTCTCCTCTCTACCACCACCTTATTTTTGGTTTTGTGCTCCCAGTGTTAAATACACATCTCTATCTTCCATTAATATGTGGAGCATTATTTGCCTTTCAAGAAACTAGGCACCACTCAAATCACCTCCAGAAGAGCCTCTTTTACCATTAGTCACCCAAAGTCAAAATGTATTGGGGATGATGTGGAAGATGTTATTCCAGGGGCTGCCCGGCTGATAAGTGAGACTGCCCAGAGAGTCCACACCATTGGTCAGAAACAGAAGAATGACCAACACCTTCGGCGTGTCCAGGCTTTGCTCAGTGGACGCCAAGCAAAGGGGCTCACCTCAGGTTGACCATGTATTTCCCCCTCAACTGCCCACTGCTTACTCACCTCTCCCTAAAGCCAGCACATACCCTGTTTCCTCAGCTTTTTCTTCCATTCCTGTGGGTAACAGTCCTCCCATTCTCCAGGACGCTGGTTCCTACACCAGGGCTGGCTGTTGGTGGTGCCTCCCACTGGAGAGCCTCGGCCCCGAATGTTTTTCCTCTTCTCTGATGTGCTTCTCATGGCCAAGCCCCGACCTCCATTGCACCTGCTGAAGGGTGGCACCTTTGCCTGCAGGGCTCTCTACCCCATGGCTCAGTGTCACCTCTGCAGGATCTTTGGCCACTCAGAAGGTCCTTGTGGTGGACTGCTCAGTGTAAGTAACAGTGGGAACATTAGGTGTACAATACATTTCAAATGTGTATGGATGTGTTTATTCCCTTGGCCTGAGTCCCTCTTCATGGCAGTGAAAAGATACGTAGCCAAGAGCTGGGCTTCATATTTAGTTTTTACCTCATCCCTGAAATTACCTCTGTGGAAACAATGAGGGCTTCAGCCTGGAATTTCCTAAGCCATGCACTAAGAGGTGGTCTCTTCCTAGCTGTCCTTCCCCAATGAGAAGCTACTGCTTATGTCCACAGACCAGGAGGAGCTGTCAAACTGGTATCGGAGTCTGACTTTGGCTATCAGGTAAGTTGTGTTTTCCCAGAAAGAGTGCTGTGTAAATCCCATGACTGAAATGAGTGTCTGATAGTACCTCATTCCTACATCTGCCTGTAACCTTCCCCAAGCCTGTGAGTAACTATGTCTCAAGAGTGCTCTTGCTAATGTCTGAACTGTTTTTTATTTTCACTACAGCAGCCAGAAGAACTAGAAGAAACCTTACAAATTCCAAAATTCAGGACACTCCAGGGACAGGTCATAATCAAGAGTACAAAACAATCTTCTAACAAAGAAAATTTTTCATGAAGTTTCCTAGTTTAAAAAGGGGGTCATTCTGTGTTTGCCAAGGTACTCTGGGTAATCACACCAGCTCTTAAGAATTAGGAAACCAGCCAGGTCTGATGGCACACACCTATAATCCCACCAGCACACGGGCAGCTGAGGCAGGAGGAACACTGAATTCAAAGCCAGCCTGAGATACGTAAGGGAGTTCAAGGCTAACCTGCATTACACAGTGAGACCCTGCCTTAAAGGGGGGGGGGGGGAGAATTAGGAAATCAATTGTAACCCAACTGCACATAAACTGAACCAGCTCTTCTAGCATAGGAACTTTGGGACTGCTAAGTTCATGCTATCTATGACCAGCTATTTATCAAGACTGAAACTTTGAAAATGTGACTTCTTTATTTTTGAAAATGTGACTTCTTAATGGGACAATTTTTATGTGGTATAACTTATTTTCCACTGTATTTTAATAAAGTTCTGTGTTTTATTTTTGAAAGATCTTTCTGTCTAAGCTATGAGAAAAGGGATTCTGGGTTGTGAAAGCTGTTGGCCTCAGTAATACAAGGAAAAGAACTGGAGCTCCCTCTGCTCTGCTCTCATCTGGAAGGCAGCCTCTTTTGTCCTAATAAGGAAAGCTTTTCAAGGAGGCCTGGCTGTCCTTATTCACCTAGTATGGGTTTATGTATGATCAGTGGTGAAGGAAAAGTACACAGGAGAATCCAGTTACAAGAATAGACTCGATTTTACTAGACCTTCAGGAGTTAGCCTTTCTTCTTGGAGGGGGCTGTGCCTGAGACTCTTTGTCGCAGGCTTACTACATCTTTTCCTTAGTCCCTGTTCCACTTGCCAAGAAGTAGGTAGGTTCCATGTCTCTGTGTTCCAGTTTACAGGCTCCTTGCAGGCCTGACTGTTACCAGCCTCTTCCTCGTCTACAGGTAAATCTTCAGGAAAGGGTATGCTGGCCTCTGGGAAGAGAAAGGTGAGAATGCGCTAATTTCCAGGATTTTATCTTACTCAGACTCATCAGACTCTACTCCCAACTCTTTACCTGACTCTGGAGTGTCCACACCCTTTTCTGGCTTGCAGTCTTGAAGAAGCTGGTGAATGGTCTGTAGTTTCTTATCCAAAAGATCCCGCTGGGTTCCAACCAAAGCAGTCACGCTGCAGAAATACCCACTCAGGGCCTACCCAGTCTGTCCCTATTTTTTCCCACCTACCACAAATTCCCCCACAAATTCTCACTGCTCAAAAAGGGGGTCCAGTTGGGCCAATAGGTTGTTCAGGTCCTGCTCTGTCTGAGCCAGCTGTTGTGTCAACTGGGCCAGCTGTTGCTCTAGAGAAGAGGGGAAAGATGGAGGGGCAACTGTTACTCATATTCTGCGGTTCCCAATCTCCCCACCAAGCACAGAAAGTACAACTCACCTGACTGCAATGATTCCTTCTTGCCTTTCTCTTGGAGATCTGCAACTTCATCTTTGCCCTGTTGTGGTGGAATGAAAGGACAATATTACAACAGCAAGATTCTCTAATATCTGTCTCCAAAGGCAGTAAGGAGAGAAGCATAGTTTTTGGTACAAAAACTATTCAAAAAATTCTTTTAGCTCAAAGAATCACAATCATTTCCAGCCCATCTTTTATGCTCCACATGTGATCAATGCTGAAACATTTCCAGGAATGAGAAATTTCCAGTTTGATGAAGCTGATTGTCAAATAGTTCATATATAAAACCACAATCTGTTATTTTCTCTCCATGATGCTGACAGATTAGTGCTTTCCAAATAGTGTCTATTCAACATGATAGCCCTGAAGGCATTTGAAGATAATACTCATTCCTTCGCATTGTATATGGGGGAATCAAACCTAAGGGCCTCCTGCCTGCTAGCCAAGAACTCTGCCATGGCACCACACACCTAGCCCTTCTCCTTTTCTGTGTGTAAAATCATCAGTCTTTTCTGTTTGTGCTCAATTCATGTATTTCTGTAGTTGCTTTATTGAGCACATAAAGTGCTCTTAAAGCACTACCCCGATGAAAATGAAATTCTTCCAGTATACTGATCAGCAGATGAAACACAGTACTTTGAAATTCTGAGCACTAATTTAGGAAGTTGTCACATCACATAATGAATTTAAACAGTAGTCAGGTGGAATGTCTGCTTTTCACAGTTGCTAAATAAGTTGTTTCTTCCTGGTCAGTACTTGGATCCATGAACAGAGTTTAATCTTGTGAAATCTATCATTAAACCCAGACTCATAGCACTCAGGAGGACAAAGCAGGGTGACTGTCCCAAAGTTGAGGCCAAACTAGGCTACAAAGTGAGCTCAAGGCCTAGCAAGACCCTGTCTCGAATAAAAAAAATCAGATTCACCTTCGTCTAGAATGTCAGCTTCGATCATTTTTAACTATCTCTTCTAATTTCCCACCTCCAGGTTCAACCCTCTTATTTCCTAAAGCAATTAAGTGATAGGACCCAGGCTAAAGATTCATCCCTAGGTGGTATTTCTTTCCCATTTCAACAGTTTCAACCCACCAAAATGTAGTGTCAGCTCATGTTTCAGGGCCTCTTTCCCAAGGAGAACATGGGACTGCTTGGTTGTTTGAATTCTAGGTCCACTGCAGCTGCAGCAAATCAACCATTTGTGCCAAGTTTGGAACCTCGCTTGAAAGTGCACTGAAGAAGTTAGACACTAGTTGGGTTGAAATCTCAGCTCCACTAGTTATTAAATGGGTGACCCCAAGCAAAGGATCGCTCTTCATTGGACTGTAAAAAATTAAATGTAACAGTCTGTATTTATCAGGCACCTGCATAACCAGTGCTACTGTGGGTCCTCATAGTAAGGCAACCTGGGCAATTTAGCGACTTAGTGAGGCCCTGTTTTTTTTCCTAGGGATAGGGCTCTGCAAAGGCCCTGGACTCAATCCCCAGTACCACCAAAAGAGAAAACAAAAAACAAGAGCACCTGTGGGGATGCCAAGAAACTATTTTGTTTTACAGGCAGTCGGCAGGTGTTGTCTTGTTTTTGATACAATGACGTCCCCGTGGGATATTTGGGCCCAGGGCACCCCACTCACAGCCGTCCCGCACCTGCAAACACTTGTATAGCACAAAGGCCACGACGCACGCGGTGTACAGGGTCCCCCAAGGTAACGACCCGGCCCGCTCGCGCTGGTCCTTAGGCGCCAGTCGCCTCCAGGGTTCGGTGGCCCCTGGGCCCCCTTGCGCCTGGTGCTCTGCGGAGGGAGGGGGCGGGGAGCTGTTAGCACAGCAAAGACTGCCCAGGCAGTCCCAGCCTCCCATCAGCTGCTTTTGCAGGTACCTGGGTGTTCTCTGCAGTAGCGGCTAGGGCACTCTCCGAATACTTCGAGTAGCAAACACCCAAGCAACAGCCCCTGCGTAAAGCCCCGCAAAACGGCGCCCGCCATTGCAGGCGTACACGCAGGAAGCCCGCTACGCAGTCAGAACGGCGTGCGCACGCGCACACGAAACTGGCGCTAGTCCCGCGCTGGGATTCCTCGGAAGGCCACGCCCATTACCAAGTGGGGCGGGACCAGACATATTTGCATGAAGACGTATCTTTCTGGCTTTCCTAAATTAGTTCACTTTTAATCTATTTAATACTTTTTTAGCCAGAAAAACGTAACAAAAATTATGATCATTTAAATGTCATATTTTAAATGGCAAATTCTTTTTAGTTTTCGTAACACTTTCTCACTCTAACTATAAAGTGATCTCTTTTGCAGAGCTATAAATTGTTAATCATTCACGCCACTACAAAGGCTTGTGCTGAAGGCCTGTTTCCTAGGCTACAATCGAAGGACTAGTTCCTCTTACTTGCCTAGGGGAAAGTCCCCGGACCTTGGGCAGAAAGTGCCACGTGTTCACGCACGTAGACTTCCCCCGCGTCTCACACTTAAGCCGCCAAGAAGCGAACCCACGTGGGGGAGCCGAGCGGTGTGTAGCGGGATGTCATCCGTCTATCCTCCTAGTGACGCAGGCAGTGCGTGCGTCGTCTGTTCGCGCACCAACCGCACGGGGCTCATTCTCAGCGCGGCTGTAGTTTTGCTCTTGTCTAAAAGTTGGGTGTGATGGCTCACGCCTGTAATCCCAGCAGTCTGGGCTACAAAAGTAGTGAGTTTAGGACCAGCCTCAACTGCATAGCGAGACCCTGTCTCAAAAAGACAAAAAAAAAAAAAAAAAAGTTGGCCCTCTCAATTTTCGTGCCTTACTTTACAAACTCCCTTGGCCAAATTGCTTAGCCTTTCTCCCGGCATGACACTTATCTATGTCAAGATGGTTGTGTTTACATGATAATGTAAGTAGAATGCTTAGAACTGTTCCAAGAGTTGAACCTGAACAGCTAGGTACTCTAACAACCAGGTAGTTGAAATTATATTGACTCTCCGGAACGTCCTGCCTCTATTTTCTTATTGCACATTTGACTTCTACACGGCCTTCAGCTCTAAGGTGAAGTGTGTTCCCTTCATTCAGACCCTTCTAATTTGTTTTGCAACCATTCTACTTTATTACCACTAGGCTATTGGTTCCATGAGAGCAGGAGCCACCTATTTCCTGTTTTAATCCCAGAGCCTAGCCAAGGACAAGGTGCTAGCAGACATTAGATATGTACCGGTGTAATGGAATGAAATTAACGAATGCTCACGACAATCCCAAACGATGGTTATACTTAGGCTCTTTTAAAAAATGCACCCAGAGCTCAGGGAGCCTGAAGTAGGGGTATCGCAAATTGAAGACCAGCCTGGAAATAGGAACGGGCTGGGAATCTCCGTACCATCTGCCTCACCGCCCTTCTTTCTCTGTGTTTGCCACAACCCTTCTGGGTAGACATGTGGTTTTCCCGCACATGTGGTTTTCTGTGGTATTCAGGATCACTTTGGTGTGTAAGGACAGAAATATATTCCATACACGTTCCTATTGATAGACAATAGCTACATAAAATAGGAGTGCATCACCTTGTTTTTCCAGAAAGGGAGGAGCAAGAACTAGGGCCAGATGAGACGCACAACAGGCAAGTTGTCAGAGTCTACTCGAAAGCAGGTGAGCTGTGTGGAGAGCAGGCATGCCTAATCTGGCGTCCAGGCTAATTGGAAGTTATGTCAATAAGGAGTTCAGTCCAATTAAAATGAGATAAGTGAATCCCAACTCATTGCTTCCTTTAGGGAGCTCAAGCTCACTATAGTTAGACCTGACATTTTTTCTTTTTTCTCTTTTTGAGTGGGGCACTATGGAGTGAACTCAAGACCTTGAGCTTTCCAAGGAGGTGTTTATGCCACTGAGCTGTCTGTCTCCTTGATCTCACCTGATTTTTCTTTTTTTTTTTTTTTTGGTGGGACTGAGATTCAAACTCATGATCTTGTACTTGCCAGGTAGGACTTTTGCCACGGAGCTATCTCCCCAGCCCCCTGATTTTTCTTTAAAAAAGAATAATTTTTTCATCTTGAGATGGGCTTAATCAGGATTTCAAAAGTTTGACATCTTGCAGGGCATGGTAGCACAGGCCTCTTAATCCCAACACTGGGGAGGCTGAAGTAGGAGAATCAACACAAAATTCAAGGCCACCCTGAATTACAGGGTGAGGCCCTGTGACTAAACAAATAAATAAAATTTTATAAATTGGAAACCCCTCAGTTCTTAAATTGATAAGGAATTGGGAGTAAACTTAGTGTATTTGATGCTCAAGTGTATCATTAAGGCCGGGTGTGATGGCCCAAGCCTGTAATCTCAGTACATGGGAGGCTGAGGCAGAAGGATCGGTGCAAGTTCACAGACCAGCCTGGGCTACAAAAGTGAGCACAAGGCCAGCCTCAATTGCATAGTGAGACCCTGTCTCAAAAAGACCAAAAAAAAAAAAAAAAAAAAGTATATCATTGAAATTTTTTGATAAAATTTCATTTTCAGTAATAATAATGAAATGCAATAATGGGAGCCAGGAAAGAACATTCAAGGCAGTTAATATTTTTAAATCACTGAGCCCAATAGATATACTCATGTTAGTGTTAAAAACAGTTAGGGGTTCTTAACATAGAAACCAGACCAGAATCCAAAATTTAAATTTAAATATGAGTCTTTATTACCATGACTGGGACCGCTTGACCCTACTCACATAGGAGAGATCAAACGGTCCCAAGCCTGGTAATAAAAGGCTCATATTTAAATTTAAATTTTGGATTCTGGTCTGGTTTCTATGTTGAGAACCCATAATACATGGGGGTTTGTCCAGGATCCTATTAACTGGGATCAAATAGAAATCAGTTTTTTTTTTTCTTCTTCTTTTTTCAGAGAACTGTAATCTGGGCAGATTTTTTGGTCCCGGATTTGTACAGGTCTCTGAAAGTCTTCAAATTGTTTTTTGATTTGGACAATACAAGCAGTTTGGAACCCCTTGTGGGTAAGAGAATTTTTGTTCTGTTGGGGCGCTCCTTAGTGAGTCACAGGTGGAGTTGGACGCAATATAAATTGCCTGGACTCTGCTCCTCTCCATGATGGTGGGCCGGAGCACTGGATTTGTCTTTGGTTTCATTTTGTCTTTGTTCCTTGTTTTTTGGTTGTGCTGTTTGTAATTATGAGTAAAACTGCTTTGCAATGTATTCTTTCTTTTTTATTTTTTTTTTACTAAGCAGCCCAGACTCTTAGTGATCCTCCTGATTTCCGCCTCCCCATTGCCGGTCAGCGCGTCCAAGGGCTGTGCTGTGCTTACCTAAGCAAGTGCTGGAACAGCATGTAGTGCCTGGTATCAAACCATGGTTCCCGAAGTTGCCTAAGCTTGCCTAAGCAGGTGCTTTAGACCGCTGAGCTATCTTGCTGGTCCCTGCAATGTATTCTTGACCATTTTAAGGATTTCAGACAAGGAACCTCAGGATTCCCATGGGCAAGATGCTTTTGAAAAATCTTGCCTAGCCACTTCTGGGTGGTATTTGGTGCCACAGCTGATTTTAGCTAACTACTCAGAAGTGGCTAAATTTGGAACGGAATGCCACGGTGTAGAAAAGAAAAATTAAGATTTGATTGACCTCTGTTCTGTGGAGGCTGGTGTTGGTGGGTCCTAACTTGCAGATGTGGAAGTTGTGTCAACCTATCTCAGATGAATATTCCTGAAAAACTATTGACATGCTGTTTCTCCTATTGAGAGTCTGTTTTCTCATAGATAAATATTCCTGGATTAATTTTCTTTGGGACTGGAAGCCCGAGAAGGTTTCTTTTTTTGTCGCAGGGGTAACCCTATGTTACCTTACCAGGAAATCTATGGAAATTTTGGCAGTTTGTTTAGGTTTGAAATCCAGCTGAGAATTTAAATTAATAAAGAAGGAAAACAAAATTTTCCAGGATGTTGTTATCCATTTTTTTGTTTGTCTGAATTGTTTGTTCTCTGTCCCCAGTTTGCCTGTGTCCCCAGCTATGCTTGCGCCAGGGCAAAGACATTGGTATACTTCTTCTTCTTCTTCTTCTCCTTCTCCTTCCTCTTTCTCTTCCTCTTCCTCTTCCTCTCCTTCTCCTCTTCCTCCTCCTTCTTCTTGTATTTCTTTTTTTTTTTTTTTTTTTTTTTTTTTTTTTTTTTTTTTTTTTTTTTTTTTTTTTTTTTTTTTTTTTT
>PVJA010019097.1:0-38937 GCA_004027025.1 Myocastor coypus
TTTTTGTCTTTTTGAGACATGGTCTCGCTATGCAGTTGAGGCTGGCCTTGAGCTCACTTTGGTAGCCCAGGCTGGTCTCGAACTCGCACCAATCCTCCTGCCTCAGCCTCCCAAGTGCTGGGATTACAGGCGTGCACCACCACACCCGGCTTCTGTCTTACCTTCTCAGCCAAGAAAGTTTATCTGTGTGGGAACATATTTGTGTTCAGATGTGTATCATCTGCCTTTCTTATAATGTAAGGCACACAATGGGTAAAGAAATTCTGTATGATTAATCTCAGCCCTGAGCTTGATGCCTCATATTTGCCGCACCATGGATAAGCCATACTAACTGACTGACTGAATGAGCAGCCCTGAACATCACCTTACCCCAGTCAGCATCTGTCAAAGCCAGCTGGACACTGCTATCCACCATTCTCCCAGGGTTGACAGGACACCAAGTGAAAGACTTTTCAGAACACATGAACAGGTCTATCACATTTATTTCTTCCTATTTTCATGTCTGGATAGTGGAACACAATTCTCTCAATCATGCTGTCCTGTAACCACCAACTTATTTTTCCCCTTTACATTTCAGGGTAAAATTTCTACCATCATTTTCAGTCCTCCTCTCTAGTCAAAAACAGACTCCCAGCTCACGTTCAGCGTTTCTTGTCTGTTCCACTGCATACACCACTGCCATACTGGCCTTCCCAATGCCCAGCCTTTCTCACATCACTCTTCAGAAAGCTTGCCTTCTCATTTTCTAATAGCTTTCTATTTTCCAGGATGACACAATGAATTCCTACTCTCTCATCCCTCTCTACTTCATTACTCCATAAAGAAGCACAGACTTCCCTCAATTGTGATTTTTTGACACAAACCACACGATCATTTGCGTGCTGGGGACAAGAGCTTTTATCCCTGACATATCCCCCTTTGTTCTTTCAGGCAGAAGATGGTCTGTCTCTCCAGTCTTCTTAATGGGCCCTCTGGAGATGCAACCTCCCTCTGATTACCTCCAGTAGATGTATATTTTCTGTTATCTGATTCATATGGCAGTCTGACTGAATCTGTATTTGAATTATCATTGCTTTTCTGGGTCTGGGGAGATAGATCCATGGTACAAATGCTTGCCTGGCAAGTGCAAGATAATGAGTTCGAACCCTGGTCCCGCAACAACAACAAAAAAGACTCATTTTCATAATTTTTGTATGACTGAAGAATGTCTTCTATATAGCGAATGTTTTACATACATCCATTAAATTCATTCATTTATTCAACAAATGCATACTTACAGACATGGGAGATACAACAATACAAAAAGACTGGTGAGCTCCAGCTCTAGCTAGAGAAGAGAGTGGGAAACAGGTGGGCAATGAACGATATTGAAATCATGTAATTTACGTCATACCATATGCCAATAAATGCTATGAAAAACAAAGCAGAAAGAGGGTCATAAAGCATGCTGGGCTCAGTGGTGTTCATTCATTTTTGGGTTTACTGGGAAAGCATTTGGGCTACATAATGTCTAGGCAAGACCTACAGAAACTGAGGTGGTCAAGGATACAGCTTTTCAGAACAAGGATGCCCAGAAGGGGGAGACAGCAATTATGAAGATGCCAGAGTCAGGAGTGTGGTTGGCAGTTTGAAGACACAGCTCAAATTTATGAACAATTATTTAATGACTTCATGGCTATCTCATCAGCACTGGAGTTAAATCCAGAGACTAACACTTGGATATTTAGTAGAACAGAAAAAAAAATGAGTTTGCACTCTTAGTTCTCTATGAAATTTCAGATGGAAAATTACTTAGTATTCCACAAAAGATTTACTTTGCTAGCTGTAGGATGGAAAATACATGTTGCTTGCTTATGGGCAAGATGTTTTTGAAATAGTTGGAGAGGTGACTACAAGAAAAGAGCATAATTCAATAAGCATATCTTAGAAGAAATTCTCAGTACACTCATATTTTAAGTCTTTATAAAAATGACTATAATTTGCTCTAGCAAAGATATTTAAATATTTCCCTCCAGCCAATTGAAAGTCTCATTTCTAATCTCAAAGCTCCTGTAATCAAGTCCTTGGTAGTTTAAATAAAGCCTCCATTTGGGATTAAACTGCTATTGATATACACATTTACTTCTGATTTTATGTGATATATGGGTGAGTATATCTGAAGAGCTTATCATATAATCATAATTGAAATGTATAATTTCAGAAAGATGATCCACTAATTGTAAATATTATATCTGGGACTTAGTTAAATAAATGAAGAAATATGAAACAAAAATTTAAATAGACAGTTACATTATAAAATAGTAATTTATGCATACGAAGGAAAAAATTAGCATTCTTACTTATAGAAAAAAAGCGAATTTGTTCTTTAGTGACCTTGGCCCCAAATTCTGGAAAGCTGCTATTAGGAGGAATTGGAATCTTCTATTCTTTCCTTGGACGTAAGAAATGTTTCAATGTGTACCAATTATTTTAGACTCCTCCTAGGCAATATTGAAGAGAGTTTGACTTTCCTTCACCTCTTCAAATTTAACCACTGGAATAAACACCTCAAAACAGATTCATCTGAGAGCATAAACAAACCAAGCATGAAGGCTCCCAATAGGAGGCCAAAGCAGCTTGGAAATTGCTGAACAGTAGCGGGAAAGTGATATTCTTTGTCTCTATTCTTTTTTAGTGAAATGTCTACTGAGTTTGGTCCAGATTGATAAGGTAACTAACACCTTGAAGTTTAAAGGTTAGGTGAGGAAAAATTGCACGGTGAGAGTAGGAGTCTACTGGCTGTCTCAGGAGGGGCTGCGACTATCAGAAGTGGCTGGGCTCCTTAGAATTTAGGCACACACATAGAGCTGGGTTGCTAGAGTGGACTCTCACTGAGCCGACAAGTCAACTGAGACAACTCATCAAGCAGGACTGCTTGAGAGCTCCAGGACTGGAAACTTAAGAGACAGTTATTTTTCCTCCCTCATATTAGAGATCACAAAGTGTATCTGAGAGAAGCTTCTCAGAGAATTTTCAGTCCCATGGCATGCAAATCTGGACAACTGTCTGCTTCCAGGAGTCCACCACTTCTTCTCTCATTAAACAGGGAACTTGACTATGTGATTAAATGTTGATAGCTTTTTATAGTCATGCAGTACCATGGTCTGTTCTTTTTTTTTTTTTTTTTTGAGACAGGGTCTCACTGTGCAGTTCAGGCTGGCCTTGGGCTCACTTTTGTAGCCCAGGCTGGTCTCGAACTCACACCAATCCTCCTGCCTCAGCCTCCCGAGTGCTGGGATTCATGGTCTGTTCTGCAAGACAGTGGTAGCTGAAATGCTCAAAGTGAGATTCATTGAAGAATCATGAGATAAAGGGGGACTTTGGGAAGAAGGTACAATTTTTAAAGGCAGGAAGTCAAGGACAATGTTAAAATGTTATTCACAGTAAGTGGATATTGGATGGTTTTTATTTCTATAACTTGTGTCTGCAACAGAATAGCATATGGTCCAAATATGCCCTTCTAAAAAGGAGAAAGCTATGTTCCTTCCTCAAGAATGAAGTGCTTCTGTTAGTGTCATGCTGCATAATTTGGATGTCCACATAGTGAACCTTAATTGCTCTACTTAGATTTGCTTTCTAGAGTATAAACAAGATTGCGTACACGTACCTGCCTTACACTCTTTCTTGGTCACATACACAACCAGCCCTTGGAGTTACAGGCAACTGCTCTCATTCATGCACATACCTCGCAGATGTGGCACCCTTGTTTAATACACAACCTGAATGCCCATATGTGACAACCCTCCTTGGGGCATAGAGGACAGAGTGAGAAGAAATGAAAATCTTAGGATGCTTTAGGGATCCAGTTAAATTCTGACAGAGGGCTAGAACAAAATAAAAGAGATTTTATGAAAACAATTCAAAATTAAAAATAAAAGGATCAGGGCTGGCAAGATAGCTCAGCCGACTAAACACCTGCTTTAGCAAGCACAAGGTCAGGGGTTCGATCCTTTGTCCACATGGCACACTGGCCTTGCCTGAAGGGTGTGCTAAGCTGGTGACAAAGTCTGGGCATGGTGGTGCATGGTTGCAGTCCTAGCGCAGGGGAGGCGAGAAACAGAAGGATCATTATGAGCCTGAGCTGCACAGTGAGACTGTACCAGATACATAAATGAAAAAAATAAAATAAAAATAAAGGATCAGAACCAGGGAGATAGCTCAGTGGCATAAGTGCCTACCCAGCAAGTTCAAGGTCTTGAGTTTGATTCCCTATACCGGAAAAAAGGGATCTTTGCTAATAATATTTTGTAGGCTTCAATATTTATGGGACAAAATATATTTAGAAATCTACCATTTCATTGTTCAAAAGTACTGTCTTTTCAAATCTGTGGGTAAGACTTAAAAAAATTCTACTTCTAAATGTTAACATATATAATGATGAATGAAATTATTCTAAATGTGAAGGTAAAAGGGGCGAGGAGCTCTACTTCCAGAGATCCGAAATTTGTGGAGTATGCAAACTTGCAAAGGCCACTTTCCTACAGACCATGGATATTGGTGGCCATGTTTGTGGTAGCACAAGTAGTGAGCAATTTTCCTAGTGATTACTCCAGTGCAGGGCATAAATTATTGCCCTAGGCTGGCACTGGCTTAAATGAAGTAGTTTTCTGAAAGCAGAATGTGATTAAACTATGCATTTCATTCAAAACACCTCCTGTTTTGCCTACCCAGTGGTGTCTGGTGTCTCATCTTAAGGAAGATGCATTCTTGGTAATCATTTATAATACTGCAGAATTTTACAAAGATGAGTCTAAGCCCATGAGGGGCTCATAAAAGCCTCTGATTGCACACCCAGAAGAAAAAGTTGTCTCTACATGAGAGAGCTGGGATAGGTCTCTGTATTTGGTTTTCTATTTTGGAATTTATACCTATTTACCTTTCCAATGGTGCTATTTTCAGAGGCTGTAAATGAATCAGTTCTTTCCACCACAAATTGTAAGGACCCACCCTCATACTGAAAGATTCTCCCCTTTTAATAAAGATGACCGAACCTCTAAGAGAGCTGGAGTTTCTCCCTCTGTGGTGCATCAGGACAAAAAGGGAGGAAATCCGTAAACAGTCTAGGTATTAAGTGATTCAACATTATAGTGCTTCCCGCCTGGGTTTCTGTCTAGTTGTACATCAGAAGCCTTGGATTATATTTATTTCACTCACTGTTTACACATTACAGGCTAGCCATTCATGAGAGCCCTTTGGAAAGACAT
Source organism: Myocastor coypus (assembly GCA_004027025.1). Taxonomy (NCBI): domain Eukaryota; kingdom Metazoa; phylum Chordata; class Mammalia; order Rodentia; family Myocastoridae; genus Myocastor; species Myocastor coypus. The sequence continues at coordinate 5,244 of PVJA010019097.1, forward strand.
CTCTTTATCAGTTTCAAATATCTTAGGAGGGGCCTGGTGGGATGGCTCAGTGGTCTGGGGCCCCTGCTTGGGAAAGCTTGGGCGGCTTCAGGGACCGCGGTTCGATCCCCCGGCACCACATGCTGCGCCGGCCCTGCCCTCAGGGCGGGCTGAGCCGGCCATAATAAAAATGGGTGAATAAACAAACAAGGAAAAATAAATAAATAAAATAAAAAATTAAAAACAAACAAACAAACAAAAAAAACCCCAAATATCTTAGGAATAACGTACTCTTCTGTTGATGGTCTATTGACCAGATATTTAAGCACAAGCAAAACCTGACTGAGATCTCAGAAATACAGGTCACTGTAACTTATCAATCTTTCCACCCACATTCACCAACACGCACATATTAATAAATGCATCTGTGGGAGGAGTCACTCTGCATGTGTGATTGCTCTTCTGATCCTTGTGGTTACTTTACCTTCTGTTTAGGCATTGGTAGTTACTGAGTGCTCTGCATGTTTTAGGCTCTGTAAAAATTGCTACATGAAAGAGTGGTATATAGGTGCCTCGCCAGCTTTAGAAACTAATGCAGCTGCAGAGAAAGGCCCTGTTTACTGTTCATTTACTACATGATATGCAACTGCTTACCATGGGCCAGACACTAGTAGGCTCTGGAAGTAGACAAGGGCCCACCTTACATGTTCATTAACCAGTTATTTGCTTCTTTTTCCCCACCATATCCCTGTACCCAAGTGTCACTTCCTCACGTTGTTTCCCTAACCATCCTCTTCACAACCATAACCCTGCCATCTAGGGATATCCTCACAACCTTTACTCACTTTATTTTGTCACAGAGAAATAACTGCCTTCAGACATACTATGTGATCCCCTTAGCTATGTTTAATATCCTTTATATTCCTTTGTTTCTAAATTATACCAAAGTGATTTACTCTTTTATTGTTAAAACACAAAGAAAGACTACTCTATATTTTCAACTAACATACTTAGAGGGCCAGTGAGATAGCTCAATGGTCTAAAGTATCTGCTTAGGCAAGTTCAGGCAACTGCAGTTCAGCTTTTGGTACCACATGCTGTGCCAGCACCACCCCCAGGGCAGGCTGAGCCGGCCATAATATAAATAAATAAATAAAATTTAAAAATAAACCTAATATACTTGGGACAAATTTCCCTACTTTTCACACCTTGATCACTGAACATTTTAATCTAACACCAAATTTCTATACATATTTTCTGGCTTCTTTCTTTTAATTGTTATGTTCATGAAAATCTTTTAGCTCCAAAATTAGCCTATCTGAAATTTTCAACCATTATGAAAATTCTTTCAGTTTAGTGAAAGACAGAGAAGAAGAGAAGAAAAATGGCTGAGAAGTAGAAAGAGAAAATGTGTAAAGGGAGATAGTGCTTCTGCATTACCATCTGACAAGCTATTCTATGGTCAGGGAGAGGCTGGGATGAAAAAGAAGGGTGACTGCAAGAGGCCACTGCTGGCCTCCTTGGCTCTCTAAGGTTAGGTTTTCAGGATTCCATTCTCAACTTCCCTCCAGAAAAAGCCTCTTTATAGTTCTTCAATTGCTCTCATCTGAAGGTCTCTATGGGCCAATGCTACCAGAGGAAATTTTTCAGGGTTTTGCCACGATGGTGACTGAGTATAACAACTCAGAAGTCACAGAAATAAAGCAGATGGGATATTTGTGCATAGTCAAGGATTTTCCTAAGTTCCTGGAGTAAAAAACGCGTGCCACACACATGCATTTAGGGGACATTCACTTATCTTAAGTTACTGAGTGTGAACATTTATCCTAACACTTCAAATTTTGTTCTTCAAAACAGAAAAAGACCACTTAATTCTAGAAGAGACTCGGTATTCATTCACCTTTGTTGAACTAGTTTTCTTCTTTTTAAAATTTTTTTACTTTTACCTTCAGCCTTTGAAAATGTACTTGAGGAAACTTCCATTTTCCAGGAAGGCTTTTATCATTTTGTGAGGGGTACGGTGATTTTTTTTGTCCATTTGCTTCCAAGTTTTTGAATGTTCTACTACTTATTTTCAAAATCAGCCTTTGTGTGTTGTGCTCCTCTGCATATTCATTATATCTTTCTTACCTACATTTGTATCTTTTAAATTTTTTTCTTTCCTACTTTTTTATGTAACATTTTATCAATGGACTCATTTGCGTTTGCTAAAATATGGCTATGGGAATAAAAAGTAAACAAACAGTTCTATTCTCTGCCCTTTTCACCTGAGCTCACCTTTAATTTTTAAATCACTGGAATACTCATCATGGGATGTTTCTTGTATGCACTTCTGAGTATGGCCCTTTGATCACTGATTCTTTGTTTATTTCCTTCACTGTGATACTTTCCAGAGATGCTTGCTAAGTGCAAATTTGGACAAGAGTTTCAACCTTTTGCATAATTTAAAATAAATAAATAACAGAATTGTATTTAAATAAACTATTCAAATCCATGTCAGTAAATGATCTAATTAATTATTCCTTTGGGGCTATGTTATATGTTTGCTTTCCTCTTAGGTGAAGAAAGTGAAAATAAATTTCCAGTTGTTAATGGAGTAAATCCTGTAAATAGGCAAGTGTCAAAGAAACCACCTCTAATTTTACCACATTTGTTTTTAGGCATTTAATTTACTATGTTTCCCTAACCCTACTTGCATGTTCCTTAACATTGAGGACTTAGCAGTGCTGATAAACTCCAGTTCAACGTAAGAGGAAGATTTCTGCTACATGCAATGAACAGGGACAAGTTAGGAAAAAGACAGATAGATGTTTGTTACCACTTATAATTCAGAGTAGAATGTCAGATTTTAACCAAGTCTGCAGAGATTGGACAAAATCCAATTTGTCATTATTTATTCCTAAGCATTGTGCTTATACTCTGTACTTTTTCATTCTTATTCACCATTTACCCAATTATATCTGTCTTTATTAGACCCCTGCTGAAGGCAGCATTAGCCAGAGAAGTCCCATAGCTTAGTTTAATCCTATTATCTCTTGATAAACGGGGACACAGGAGGCTCTAGATGGCCAAATTCAGCATTACTCTTCTCGTCTCCCTCCCTCTTCCCTCCTCTTCCCCAAAGAAAAATGCTGTTGCTCATCCTCATGCCTGATGTAATTAAGATCTGGAAATGTGCCCATTCTAATCCTTGCTCCGTATAAGCATCACTGTCAGTGCAGAGAAATGAGCTGCAGTTATGATGTAAAGGGTTGACACCTTGGTGACATTCACTGATGTGTTGGGCCTCACTGCCACATTGACAAAGTGAGGTTTATGTCTTCAGGGTTTTAAATGTCTGTCAAAAACACAGCATCGAACTCCAGAGAAAAAGGGTCACAGTGGGGGAAAACAACAGCTATCTTGAGAACCGAGTTTTAAAGTGTATATCTGGGTGTTCACAGGGAAAGATGAGAGGAAAGGTGAGAGAAGGAGGGAAAGAGGAGAGAGAAACAGAAGAGAGAGTCAATTCACAGCCTCGGGAGTTCTTTGAGAAATCCATGGAGCAGCAAAATCTTTTGATTTTTTTCAGAACTAAACCCAGACTATAATTTACCTTGTAGAAGACTGCCTAAAGGCCCATGATAGCAGTACACGACTAAATCTTCTCTGAGTTTCTTTTTGAGCTGTAGTTGTAGATGCATACCTATAGATCCCTAAATCAAGCTGCATTAGTGTCAAAGAGGTAGAAAAACTATTCATGCTTATTGAAGTGCTTATTAAAATACATCTTCTAATACAAAGCTATAAAATGTTGAGTGAAGACTAAGACCTACTTTATCCCATAGACATCACTCAGGCTTTGTGCTGCAATTACATGATCCTTTCCCTCCAACTACATACACTATTTATAACCTCAAAAGGGGTTTGTGCTTCTTCTCAAAAGGAATTTATTATCCAAAGGTTGTGTTTGGGAGGTGAGCCAACTCAAGCCTCCTGAGAAAAAGGGGGAAACAATTCCATTTATTTAGAAACAAACATAATTCTTATAATGTTGGAAATGTCTTTCCCATACTTTTTTTATTCTTCAAGTCAGGCAAGGGGTTAACCAAGGCTTCACAAATGGGAGCAAATGTGTTCAGAAGTTTTATCCTGTTAAAAGAAAGAACACACTCTTTTTGTCCTGGAAAGAGGGAGCTGGCAAAGAAGAACATTGCTAGAAGGGCTAAGCACAAACAGAGTTTTGCACAAAATTGAAGATCAAGAAATATTGATTGGCTCTTGCTAAGATGGAGGGGCCAAGTGAGGAAAGCACCCATAGATTTTTCAGTGCTTTTTTGATGTTGCCAATTCCTGTAAGAACTTTGCTGTAACCTCTAGGGACTGCAAGCTACACTTTCAAATCATGGCTTTAGAGCTCTTCTCAACAGCATAGGAATAGGAATTCCTGTGGGGACAACCTGTTTTGTTACCCAAAGTATTAGCATTATGGATGTAACAGAGCAACAGATGGGTAACGGAATGGACCAGATAAGCATGTAGGTGACAGTGGCTTTTTGTCCCAGCTGCTAGCTTCATAGATTGGAGGCAGGACTAATCAGTTGTGATGGTACCAGCACTATAGAACAAGCTATAAGTAAAGCGCTGGCAATAGGTATATATCCAACATTGAGAAGGTAAAGCATAGCTTGTAAGCATGCATTTTCTGACCTTTGCTGGCATAGTGAAATAGGTAAAACAAGGACCTTAGCGTGGAGAATTATTACTATTAATTATTATTATTATTTCATGATTATGGCTGGCTCAGCTTGCCCTGGGGGTGGGGTGGTGCAGCATGTAGTGCTGGGGATCGAACCCCAGTCCCTACAGTTGCCTAAGCTTGGCTAATCAGGCACATTAGACCTCTGAGCCATCACTGGCCCCAGCACAGAGAAATATTAAAGAGCATTGTATGCTAACCACATTGAGGTTTTCTTTGTTAAGGATACATGAATTGAACTCAGGACCTTGTGCCTGCCAAGCAACACACTGTGCCACACAGCTATAGCCCTGCCCTATAACACCGAGTTTCAATATATTTATTTTCCATTGCTTCCTAGTTTCATAACAATGGTTAAATAAAATAGAAGTCAGGTAGGCAGAAATAACAATAATTATAGATGAAGTCTACCTGTAGTACTGTTACCTTTCCTGCTAACTATGACCAGTGATAAGTTAATGTGTCATAAGCTCCACAGAAGAGCAGGATTTAATATGTTGGGAGCCTCGAACTTAAAAGCAATTGAAAGGTCATGATATTAAGTTCAGAGTCAAGGCTTTTTAACCCTGGACCTCATCTCAAAACCAGGACTTTGAGGGATGGTCAGATAGTTCAGCAGATTAAAGTGCCTACAAGCAGGCACAGGGTCCTAGGGTTCAGTCCCCGGGCCTGCCCTGACTGACCTCCCCACCACTTCCCAAGGCACACTGAGACAGCAATTGAGATTGGTTGGGGTGGCACATGCCTGTAAACTCTTGGGACACTAGAAGGGAGGCTGCAAACAGGTGGATCACCATGAGTCCGATCTAATAGTAAGACCCTAAACACCCTGTAGACCCTTTCCTAAAATATGAGAAGAGAAAAACAAAACAAAACAGGGTTTTGAGGAAAAAAGTAACAGGCATATAGAGTTTTCCATTTGCCAGTATTCCATTACCAAATAGTTGACTGTTCTTGAAGTTACTAAGTTTTAGTTAATGAGATGACAGAACTATTCAAGATTATTAATAGTGGTCCCTGCTTTCCCTAAAAGCAAGTTGCCAAACACCAAATTCATCTGAGCTAGTAGTGATCCTACAACCAGAGTAAATTTAACACAATAAATTTCCAGGTATGATATAAATCAAATTTTACTTCATCTGTCTCTAGGGGAGGGTGACTGGCAGAGTTCTAATCATATACATATTTAAATTTGTAATCAGACTCCTTGGGAGGCCAGGCTGTTGTGTTTACCATGAGCTTATCGCTAAGGTTTCTGGGGAATGAGGATAGTTGGTTGTAAATCCTGTCATTTTGGTGACTTAATATTTTATATTATCATGATATTAGCATAATTGTGACCTCTGCTTTGTAGCATTTTATGCGTTTCCAGTGTAACTTTCGATGCTTTACTAAAGTCAACAAAAATTCCAATTATTCCCTCTTTTAGAGCACATTTGGCACAAAGTATTAAGGTTGATTTAATGTTATTAGTGCTTAAAGTGGTGCAAAATCCATGAATATACACATCCATCTCCCAGTTCACCATAACACGGCCATAAAGTGCTAGGAGATGGGTGATAAACATTTCCTCTCCTTTTTTTCATTTTTCCCTAATTTTTCCTGCTGGAGGCTCTCCCTCTACCCAGAGGGCACACGAGCCTTGCCAGTTCCCCCACACTGATCAATCACCAGGGCTTCCACATGCCCAAATAATAACACAACAGGAGAGCTTAGCTCAGCTGCAAGCCTCATTAAAACTATTCTCAAAGTAACAGCAAGGTTTGGGGAGCACTCTACTTGGACCAGACTCTGCATATTTTCCAAGATAATGACCAGAGAAGAAGCATTAGAGGACATAGTCCCTTTTATTTGTGATTTTGGCAAGTGACAAAAAATGGTGAAAAGAAAGCTAACTATTTCAAAGGATGTCCAGTGGCAAAGCCCTGTTTAAAATTCTTAGCAAAAAATTATTACTATGGTAAAACTACTGAGGCTTGAAGGACGGCAAGGGGTAAGTGAACTTGGAGGGGGTAAGTGAACTTGGAGAGGCTAAGAAGTTCTGATTTTCTGGCTGTTAGATGCAAGGAACTGAGTCAGAACAAATCTGGGAATGTAAGTCCAGTGTTGTCCTCTTTCATGGGTTTCCAAATGTTCCACAAGCTTATAAGCCACATAAATATAGTGTTGGTGTATGTGTTACATGTGTATTCTGACTGAATATGTTTGGTTATGTCATATGTGTGTGTACTTAATTTGTATGTTGTGTGTGATGTTTGAGATGTATGTGTGTCTTTTGTATATATCAGTGTCATGTGTATGTTGTGTGTGAGTAAATAAATGTGCATGAGTTGTGTGTGAGTGAATGTGCAGATGAGTTGTGTGTGAGTGAATGTGCATATGAGCGACTTTTGTATATGTGAGTCTGTGTGGTATAAATTCAGTTGTCCCTGTTGAAAGTTGCAGATTAGCAGTAAGAGCAGAGTTAGGAAGGAAACAAGAATCCCAAGTTGCTTATCCCGTGGGTCCTCTTACTACAGTTTTGCTTGTTTTCTTTGTTTTGTTTTCAGCAGACAATCAGCAAGGATGTTCCTTTACCATAGCAATCTTGTTTCTCTAATTTAGAAGAGAGCAATTGAAAGGGTTCTGCCTGGAGCAATACGTCCTATTCACCATCAACTTTCATAAGAAAGGTGAACAGGATCTAGAAAAAAGAAATAGACATTGTTTAACCGAAGGAAGATTAATGGCTAATCAGAGGCTTTTTAAATTATTTTTCACATAAAAGATATTTTCTATAGAGATTTACTAGAATATCAATGATTGACAGATAGCATCAATTCCAAGTTAAGTTTAAGATGTTTGATACTCAGAAAGACAGTGATGTTAAGCTCAAGTATTAATAGTATCACTAAGCCTTTATTTATTTATTTTTTTGAGACAGGGTCTCACTATGCAGTTTAGGCTGCCCTTGAGCTCACTTTTGTAGCCCAGGCTGGTCTCACGCACTGATCCCCCTGCCTTAGCCTCCCAAGTGCTGGGATTACAGGCGTACGCCACCACGCCCAGCGGTTCACTAAGCCTTTCTTCTGTAAAGTTAAGAATAAAAGTTTACAGACCAAAAATTAGAGAAAAAGAAGGGCTACAAGGATAGCCAATATTTTGGCCCTAGCCCTTCAAGGTCAGTGAGGACTCAGGACATAAGAGAACCTGTGATATAACATCCTATAACTCAGTGGTTGTGCAAATTTTCTGCTCAAGGAGATTATGGGGCTGTAGAGGAAAGATTGATGATTTATAGTGTGCCTAAGGAGAGTCACCTAGATAGAAAACATTCTCTCAGGCTTTTACAGAGAGCAAACTGGAAAAGCAATGGACGTGACTCATTCAGATGGCTGACACTGACAACAGTTCTAGAAAGCACTGTGCATGGTTTCAAAGTAAATCCTGAGGGGACTTGACTGATCTTGGGAGGTACAAAAGTTCCATGTTTTGTTATACAGGATTTGCTTTAACTTTCCCTTAACCACCCAGCAGAAAAGTTTAACTACGAGGCACAAAACATAAAGCTAGATTAGCATGCTGAGCTGTAAAAGGCTTAAATCAATAGCTTTCAATGTTTCCAGTTTTGCCAACAACCCACTGTGATATGGAACATTGGATTATGTATACAACTACACTCTCTTAGTTAAATGAGAAGAAATTTCTTGTACCAATAATGATTAGAAAAATTATCGCATCTACATCCCGTGCTCTACATAGTTCCTAGGAGTACAACAATATGCTTTGTATCAAATATTGGGAATGTACTACTAATATGTTTTGCAAAAATAAAAGAAACTAAAAAAAAAAAAAAGAATTCAAATAAGAACTGAAATAAAATGAATTCTATAACTACAGCAATTGAATAAAATGGAATAATTAAAATCCCATGGCTGCCCTCGGGATGCACTGAGCCAGCAAATGAGTCCAGGCATGGTGGCATACACCTTTAATCTCAGCACTGGGAAGGTGAAAACAGGAGGATTATTATGAGTCCAAGCTGTGTAGTGAGGCCCTGCACCAAATACATAAATGGAAAAAAAAAAAAAAAAAAAAAAAAAAAAAAAAAAAAAAAAAAAAAAAAAAAAAAAAAAAAAAAAAAAAAAAAAAAAAAGACAGGACAGCATAGTGGAAATGCCAAATAAGCTGCCCTGATCGCATCACCTTAAGTAACAAAGCTCTCATAGCAGCTAATTCTCCATATTTTATGGTGATGACAGAGAAACACAACTACCTAAAATTAGATTTGATTTGGAATGAGATGAAAAAATACTCATAAATGTCTACATCAAGCAATACTATATTGCCAAAGATAGGATATATATTTTCCCATTAGGTTACATTCGAGCATGATTAAAGTTGTATTAGAATACCTCCATTCACAAGATTAATATTTTTTTGCTTCCTTTTCTAATTCTAACGATAACTCTCTACTTAATTGACACAGTTAATTCATGAAATCAAACCTAGATCAGCAAAACTGACAAGTAATCATTGACAAAGGATACGACCATTTAAAAGAATGAAGACCATTATGAGCCGGGCGTTGTGGCTCACGCCTGTAATCCCAGCACTCGGGAGGCTGAGGCAGGAGGATCGGTGCGAGTTCGAGACCAGCCTGGGCTACAAAAGTGAGCTCAAGGCCAGTCTCAACTGCATAGCGAGACCCTGTCTCAAAAAGACAAAAAAAAAAAGACCATTATGAATGGTCTATGTTATACTATTAAGTGAGTCACTATAAAGAAAATTAAATGAACGTAAAAGAAATATTTTGCTAAGTACATTGTTGTGCAATGTACAAACTTTATGTTGAATGGTCAGTCTTAATGACCTGGTTTCTCTTTCTGAAAGCTCATATCTGTATCTGGGTAAGACTCAATAACATATTAAAAGGAAGTGAAATGTACATGGGATGTGGTGCTGAGGAGAACCATCACTATGCTCTCACGTGGATTTCAAACGTGTGCCCATCTATGCCTATTAAAAATTCGGCAAAGCCTGCCTCAGTCTTTGCTGCAGAAAGCACACCTATGGTTACTAGAAGCCACTTACTTCCTCATCAGGCAGCATCAAACCAAGGTGGCTGTGGTCCTGCTCTGGAGTCCTGAGAAGCCAGCTAGCAGCTGGAAGAATTTACTTCACTCCGATCTGTGGCCTCTCAGGTGGCTGAATGCCAGGGTGAAGTGACACAATGAGCCACTGCTTCCATCCGGGAGGGTGGAGTGCGTCATTTTCTCTCTCCTTCACAAAGCTGCACAGCACTGGCTCAGGCATCATTTTACCTCTAAGCTGAACATGCCTAGCCAGAAGTGAGGGTGCATTTGCCAGAGAATAATTTCATCAGCAAAATACAGTGACACTCTGAGGAAAAGCAGAGGATCATAAGGATCTGGATATTATTTTTTTAAAAGATATGTTTAAAGAATTATACCTCTTTTAGATATTGATTCTTTCTACCCCAGCCAAAGTTTTAGATATGTAAAAAGTCACAATAGGTACAACTGCTGCATCAGCATGCTTTGTCCAGGTTGAGCACTCAGCAAACGTTCATCAGCATAAATTCATAAAACCAGAATCAATGCTTTTTGATGTGAAGACAAATCCATCAAATTAATTTCATTCCAACTTTTAAAATATAGGGCTGGAGAGATAGCTCAGGGGCAATAAGAGCCTGCCTAGGAAGCACAAGATCCCGAGTTCAATCCCCTGAAACTATATATATATATATATATATATATATATATATATATATATATGTAATACGTATAGGCACTTTACACAGACAACCATGCCAAGTATGTAAACACAAATACAGGGGAAAGTTTGTCATATATCACATACTATTATTCTTAAAATTCTGTTGATTATTAAGATATATTAAATAAGAACATTTTCCAATATTTATTTATTTATTTATTTATTTATTTATTTATTTTGCATTTTAGGGAAGGGTCTACAGGGTGTTTAGAGTCTCACTACTAGATTGGACTCACAGTGTTCCACCTGTATATAGGCTTCTAAAAGCTGGGATTACAGGCATACGCCACCACACCCAGTCTGTCTGTCTGTCTGTTCTTTCTTTCTTTCTTTCTTTCTTTCTTTCTTTCTTTCTTTCTTTCTTTCTTTCTTTCTTTTTTTCTTTCTTCCTTTCTTTCTCTCTCTCTCTCTCTCTCTCTCTTTCTTTTTACATTCTCCAATATTCAATCTGAGGCTTTTTCTTCTTATCTCATTTATGTAATCACATTAAGTCAAAACTTTTATGCTGGTGACGCAGTCAGTCCAGAACTGAGTTTACCTTTGTATCTACCTTGTACTTCTTAAAAATTCATTTAAGATTGGGGAAGTAGGAATGTGTGTGAACTTTAGACTCAATTAGACCTGATTTTCTTTTCTTCCCCACTGCTGTCCCATTTCCTAATTATACATCCTACTCTTTAAAGTTTACTGCATTCATCATAAAATGGGAATAATAATTTTTTTCACTTGTTGATAGTTCAATTGTACTGAAAGTCCAGATAGCAGAAGGCCTTGTACATCACGAATGACCAAAAAGATTTATATCATTTTATTTTTATCATATTCTTGATATCAAATTCACCAGTTACCCAAATCAGACACCTGAGCATAAAATTTTCCTTTCTTGTTTTCACTTCACATTGCTAAGTTTTGTTAGTTTTTTTTTTTTTTTTTTTAACTGGGGATTAAACTCAGGGCCTTGCACTTGCCAGTTAAGTACTCATCCTACTGAGTTATTCCCCAATCCCCAGTTAGTTCTATTTTCTAAATTATTCTCAAATCTGAGTCCTTTCACTTCTTTCCTTTTATGCCCTGGCTCACAGGATAAGCCCTCATGTGTCTTCTTAAGTAACTGCAAAAAAAGTTTACATTCTTGGCCTTATTGCAAAGCAAGACATTTTTATTATAAAAAGTGGTACAAAACTATAAAATTGAAGGCAAATATTTCCTATAATTCTGCTTACCCCCAAAGCCTTTGACTATTTCAATGTTCTTCCTCCATAATAATTTGCTTTTAGTTTCTAAAATGGTACCACGTCATGCTGTCTCCCCTTTCTAGAACACAGGGTTTGGCACATTTCAGTAATGGGCCAGCCAGTAAATATTCAAGACTCTGTGGGTCATGGATTTCTGTCTCAACTACTTTACTCTACAGTAGTTGTGCCTGAGCACCATAGATGCCACAGAAGTAGATAAGCATAGCTATGGATTCAATGTGTTACTTTTCTCTTTTTTCTGGGACAAAATACTGATGCCCAAATTTAAAAAAAGAAAGAAAAATTTATTTCACTCCCAGTTTATAGAAATTTCAGTCCATAATCAGCTGGCTCCAGGTCAGGGTGGCATGGCAGGGCAGAGGGGTAACAGAAGACAGCAAAGGTCACAATAGTGGAAGGGATACAAGAAAGGAGCAAGACTCTTTCTTGCCTTTATACTCTATGCAGGCTATGCACCCCAGGATGGGTGCAGCACTCACACCACCAGTCCTAGCACTAGACATAAATCAATCACAAACTCTAGAATCAGCCACCTCAGAGAAGCCCAGTCTTCTTGATTGCATGTGGCTTTGGGGGGACATCCAGACACAAACCATAATACTCAGCAAAGGGTGCAAGCTAAATTTTCTATGTGGGCCACAATTTCCTAGCCCTTGTTCCACACAGTTTTTTTTTTTTTTTTTTAAATCTTAGATGACATTCTTCCTAGAAAACCTTACCTAGAACTTACCCTTCCAGCCCTACCCCCACCCATAGATAAGTTTATAGTTAAAAGCACTCTTAAGATGTGGGGTCTAATAGGAAGAAGTGCAAATTAGGGGTGCAAATCTGGGGAATTTACCTGGTCCTTGATCCTTTCTCAAACCATTCTGCTTCTCAGCCATGACTTAAGCAGCTTTCCTACATCATGCCATTCACAATATTTCTGTCCTTGAGGCAGCCAACCATGGACTGAAAACATGGCCCAAACTAAACATCTCTTCAAGTTTTACCAAAAAAAGTAGGGCGTTGCTGTGTCTTTACCTAATACAACACTGAAAAGACTAACACATGGCCTGAGAACACCACCAATGCAAGTGCTCACTTGTTTCAAGAGATGGTTAGCTACTTGAGGCAAAGATTATGCTTTCTTCATCTTTTTATCTGCAGAACTTATTGCTGTAGTCAACTTAATAAATATCCATTAAAGGAATGAATAAAATTGGCTTTAATTATTACTTTTTATAGGGTATATTACTCCTTATTTCAACATTATCCCCACATTTTTACAATTGACAAGAAATACTCAGCAAAAATGAGGAAAATAGGTTTACTGCTCCCTACTGCGAATTTTTGTTTATGTCTACCACTGCTTGGGTGTTTAAGCCTTTTATGCTTCTTCAGTGTTTCCCATCTTTATTCTACTTGTGTATTTTACAATAAGCCTTTTCAAATCCTCTGGGAAAATAATATAATAAAATCATGTTAATAATAAATGCACTTTCTTTTTTGTTTTGCACATATCCTTTGGCTTCTAATCTACCTTTAACTTCCATTCTGTATATACATATTCAAACCTGTTTTCCTCATGTTTTTTTTCTGAGTAGTCTATCCATCTAATTGCTTAGGACAAAAACCCCGGAGTCATCATCCTTGCTCCTATGTGTCCCCAAATCCTATGGGCTAACAGTCATTTGTATAGCGACCTCCTCTGCTACCACCTCTCAAGGCTAAAAGACTGCAATGGCTTTCTGGCATGCTATTTCTAATCTCTTCTCAACAGTTTGCTAGCAAATGATGTAGGGGTTTTTGTCTGATTGCTTTAATAACTAGTGCATTGACATTACTGCACATTAAAGTTATTCTTTTGAAACCTAAGTCAAATCCTGACATTCTTTACCTCAAATTCAGCCTCATGGTTTCTTGACTCAACTCAGAATAAACATAAAACTCTTACCTATAAGCATAAGTAGACTTCAACATGTTGTAAAACCTAAACTTGTCTTGCCCACCTAATCTCTTCCTACTGCCCTAGCCATGTGCTTTTTCTAGGATAGCTCCTTCCCTAGATGCCTGTAGGACCAGCTCCCATCCTTCCTCAGGTCCTTATTCAAATATCTTTTCATGAAGAGGTTCATTGGAAGCAAGAGACCACTAGCCCTATTCCTCCCTAAGCCCTTTACCTGCTGTAGCACTCGAAATCATTTGGCCCACATATATTTACTTGTTTGCTCTTTCCTCCTCTTAGCATATAATCCCATGAGGACACAGAATTGTTGATGCCTTTCAATAAAACCAGGGACCGGGACATAGTAGATGCTCAGTAAATAACTCTTGGATTATTTGGGAAATAGTCTCTTTAAATTCTTTTTTTCTCTGTTTCTTATAACCTTACTCTAACTTCTCATTGGTAATTTTCTCTCCATTTTTGATTAAAAATCATTTTATAATTTAATTCTTGTCTACCTAATGAACTTCTTCTAAGAATGCTGATATTAATTCCTATGTTTTTCATTTGTATAATATGCCATAGAGATTTAGCATCAAAAATAGTCTTAGAAATTTAATTCTTTTTCATAGTTCATGCTGAGGTGTGATAATGAATCTTCACATCTCCCATGGTCCATTCCAAAGCTTCCTCCTCTGTAGCCTACTATTGTTTATCTGCTTGTTAGAAGTGCAGTTGTGTGATTTCGGCTTGCTGTGAGAATAGAGTCTTTGCCTTCAACCTAGGTATTGGTCAGTTAATTCTGTGATACTGAAAATCACACGGCTAACAAAAAGAGATGTGGAAAAGTTTATGACCCTGGAGTTATAAATCCAGTTCTTCCAAGTACTGTGACCTGCCTCTGAAGACTCCATGTTATAAACTCATATGATCACTATTCTGTCCATTTTACATATTTTTGTATCAAATGTGACCACAGATGTCAAAAGGTATTGGTTTTTGTTATGATTTATGTCTAGCAAGCCTCAGGCAATCATGGGGTGGGGACTTCCAGAGTTTGAGACTTGACCATGATCCACTGGGATTATGTGTTTTAGTGCTGATGGGATTATGGGGTCTGAGTACTGCTGGAATTATTTGACTCATGATCCACTGGGATCACTGTGAGTTTTAGTACTGATGGGGTTATTGGTCTGAGTATGGCTAGGACTATGGGTGTGGCCTAAGGTGGATAGGCTGAGGCAGAGAGCCTGAATATAAAATAAAGAGAGACAGAGAGACGGAGTATGGTGTTGCTCTCTGCTCTCCTGGTTCTTTGGTTGCCTCTGTCACGATTGTTGCTGTTCCGCCACCATGAACTGGACACTCTCTGCCCTATTCCATTGAGCCTTGGACCAGCTGAATATGGACTGAAACTTCCAGTAACTGTGAGCTAAATAAACCTTTCCTTCCTTCATTTCGAGTGTCAGGTATTTGTCCCAGCAATGAGTAGAAGAGTAACTAAGACAGTTTTAATAAAGTATTTTGCAAGACTAAGTTTCATTATTAACCTAGAATAGCTCTCTTATATACCATAGTTTTGTTTTAAGAGGTAGGAGGTCTATGATTGGCTAAATGAGAATTTATTAGAGAGCTGGAAAAATCACTCAAGCCATGTGCTTGCTCATTATCATCTCATTATTCCTTTCCTAAGAAGAAAAACACTTATCTTCTTTTCTAGAAAACATGTTCCATGAATCCTCAATCCAGCTCACAATATTCTCAGACTGGATGTTCAATAAACTTTATAACAATCATTTTTTTTTTTTTTTTTTTTTTTTTACTTAAAATGTGTCTGTTAACTTTCCTTGATACTCACCAGGAAAGAATTTCAGAAAAGTTCACTCCTATTGTTCTAATATTAATGTGAAAAAATTCAACATTGCTTTTTCATATAAACTAGAATGTTAACATCTGGTATAAGATCTGTTAGCAAGTGTTAGAGATGTGATCAGACTAAATGAACTACCTTACATATGTTTGGGGAATTCCTACCTGTAAAGATTTTTACTATGAAGTAGGTATGAAACTCAAACTTCAGAAAGTATCTTCCTACCTCCCTGGTTATCAATATCTGATATGAGAGTCAGTTTCCAGACAAGCTTGACTCTTCAGATAATTATTTCAATTAAACTATGGCCCTCTATTTTTATGGCAAAGGTATTTGTTCAAACAAAACATTTCTTCATATTGGCAGTGCTAAATGTTTAATAAAACAATCTATGGAAGACTATATTTCCAAAGATGGCTCAATCATTCATTCTACATTAGATATATGTATTTATATTATATTATATTATGTTATATATTATGGCCAGCTTGGCCTGCCCTGGGGGGTGGGGCTGGTGCAGCACGTGGTGCCAGGGATCAAACCAGGTCCCTGCAGTTGCCTAAGTTTTCCTAAACAGGCACTTTAGACCACTAAGCCATCTCAGTGGCCCCTATTCTACATAACCTTGTTAAAAAGTTGCGTTGATACTGTTCCAGCCAGCAACAAGAATCATGCTCACTTCCTTTCTTCAATCCTGGGCAGTGATAGTTATAATCAAGGACTATATGCAAAGTCGTTCTATGTGATTTCTGAGATACATTTCTCCATATGGCTTTTTTGGGGGGAGTTCCCTGACTCTTGGAATTTAGCCACAATACTGTAATAAAGATAATCCTTCACACTGGAGGAAAAGAAAGAGGTGTGCCAGAAAATGTTTTAGATGAAGTCATAGGGGACAGACAGCATCAACCACTCAAACTATGTGGAGGTCTGCTACAGATGATTACAACTCCAAGCCTTTGCTCTCTGCCCAGCAGACATCAATAAGAGAAAAGTCACCAGCACGAAACACTTCATGAGCTACCCACTCGTAAGGAAATGGTATCATCATTTCAAGCCACAAAGTTTTGTAGTAATATTTTTAAAGACAGTGAAAAGTAATAACACATATATGTTTTTTTGTTTCCACATATATACTTCCATTGATCAGTTGGTGGTATAAATCCTGATTACTAGACTAATGTCAAATTCATGAGAAGAGTGTATTCAAGAAAATGAATGAAAATACTGTAACAAGGGCTCTCAGCAGCTATTTAAAAATTCTCACCCTATATAAATTATGGTGAGGGACACTGTCACTCATCCCCAAATAATGAGATCCAGCTAACACATAAAAAAAGGACTGGGATCAGAAAACAATAGGGTCTTGTTATTCCTTCCTTCCTTCATTCCTTCCTTCTTTCCTTCTTTGGTCTGTCTGTCTCTCTTTCTCTTTGTTTCTTTGTTTCTTTCTTTCTTTTCTTTCTTTTGAAGTACTGGGGATTTAACTCAGGACCCTGCTTATTCTGTACAGCTATCTCCTTGGCAAGGGCTGGTTATTTGAATTAAGTATCTCTCCATAGTATTAGACCTAATCTCCAACATGTTCATATTAGTTATGAGATCTTGAGTCAGTTATATACCCTTTTCTACCTCATTTCATTCACATATAAAATGCTTATAATTCTATCTACCCCACAATGTAGCCACAGAAATTAATGAGTTAATATTATAAAAAATTCTATGGGTAATAAATAGGTTTTTCTGTTGTTTTCAAATAAAAATTCCATTTTATTGATCATAACTATGAACAGACAGCATTTGCTGATTCCTTTTGTTCGTGTGCATTATAATTTTCACTTGACTATTTTTAAAGGGTTTATTCCTTTATTTTGTTCATTACTTGACAAGTGGCAATGCCTGAAGTAGACTGTGGCTTTCTAAAATGGAATTAGAGGAAAATATTTTTATTAAAAGAAGTAATCAATAATGACAATAGACAGAAATACTCCATTTCCCTTAAATGCTCTGACTGAATTACAAGAAATGAAGGAAATAAGACTTGATTCCTTGATGATCAAATTCTAGAGAATACCTCCGCTGAGTCAGGCTGCCAGTTTTCAAGAAGGTCTAAATTGTAGCTAGAAGGCTCAAAATTGAACAAGAAAGTTTAGAATACACTCAATACAATGCAAGACTCCTTCCATAGCATTTTAAAAAGTAGAATAGTAAGCTTCACTCCAATTCCACTGAATAAAAGCTACACCATTGAATTAATGCCTGATGAGGCTGATGATATTTATATAGATTATGATATTACAAGGATGATAATGATCTGGGTAAACCAATAGCTACTCTTACAATAAGGCAAGATCTAGTACTTATGACAATGCTTTGTGAAAATGCTCTCAAAGCTGAGTCCAGACAGAGAGTATGATTTAAACCTACTGAGAAGCAGTTTTCTGAATGTCTGGAATTAGTGCCTTCATTAATATTTTAAAAAATAATTCTCTTAGATTGATTCTCATAGATCAGCAACCACAAGGCAGGTCCACATTTTTGGAGGAAAAAAAAGAGATCCTCCAAAAAATAAACACTTCTTTCTTTCTTATTTATTTCACACTGGCTTTCAAAATAGAATTGTTCATAAGAGGACCAAGTGGCCACACCTTGATGGCTTTTGTTAACACATGAAGCTTGGCTTTCATATTTTCTACAGATCTTCATGCAGTTATAAGTTTACATACTCATGTATTTATTAATTCAGCTTTTCTTCCTTTCATGAATAAATTATGTTTAGCTAATTTCCATATGAGCCTGGTGGCCTTCTCTAGGGCTTTAAATCAGATTCTGGTGGAATTTTATGTACGTTCAACAGCAGTTTAAAGATACATTCAAAAGCAGTTGACGTCATCCATTCAACTGCTTAAAATTCTGCTGGAAAGACATTATCAGCCCACGTTCCTGGCCAGGTCATACTGGTATCTTGGGAGTTTAGTTGTCTGTTGCTGTTATAGTCACTGCTATCACAGTTCTATTTAAGGTTTTTGCTCAGTTCAAACCTGAAATAATTAAGATGTTTAAGGCTTATATTATCTATCCCTGCTCTAGATCAAGTCACCTCTGATATGCATTTTACCTGTGTTGCAAGCATGATAATTTATCATACATCTGACTTTGGGGAAAATTCAGGATCAACAATGGCAACTTTGAAAGATCTTGACTTTTGTTGAACACAAAAAAATCATTAGTCTTAAATCTAAAGGCTCTTTATTGATCCCGAGGCTCCACAGCCATGCCACACTTTTCCACATTGCCTGAATTAATGAAATCACCATTATCCCACACAAAGGGCATGGAAGCTCTGTTTAGACAATGCCCAAATGGCTAGTGCAGTGAGAATTCTGTTAGACTTCCAGGTACTGTACAGCGCTCACTGAAGAACACAGTAACATATATTGGAAACAGAGATGCCTTCAGGTTGGGCTTTTTTATTTTTCTGTTGTTCCAAGGCAAGCAGATAGAAGCTTTGTAGCTAAAATGACTTCTGCAACAGCTCAAGTAAAATAAGATTCACAATGTTTTCTCCGCCAGTGTGTGCTGGCTTAACCCTTAAATGATTACCAGCAGGCTCTCAATATTAATTAAAACTAGATTGTTTTCCATTTACTTTTCCCCTAAAGAGAGCAAGTTAGTGCTTTTGTCAATTTATACACTATTATAGCCAAAGCTTCTGTATATACACATAAAACGTGAAAGACATATTTGACCTGGCTTAAATGTTGAGTTCAAATCCAAACTTTGAGTATCACAATCTGTAAATCTCTTCTTCCTTCAGTGTGTTTCAGGCAGTTTGGCTCTTGAAAGCATGCACATGAAGACTTTTCCTGTGTGTAGCCCCCAGTTACACCAACTACAGAGGTCCCAGTTTGCAGGATCCAATTAAATCAAATCAAGCCATGATTTTATGACCAGTATGAATGTTTCAATTCACAGATAGATTTAGAAAATGAGAAACAATAAATCAGCACTTCAGTTAACAAATAAATTAGAGACATGAAACTTTCCACTTAACCTTTCTTTCAGCATGCTTTCAAGGAGTAAACTATTCAGTCTTCTCCTGTCTTTTCTCCAAGGACAAACAATGTTACCAGAACAGAAACAATTTACTGATAATATTTAATGATATTCAAATTAGTGATGACTACTTTTATTGTGGACATATTTGTCAAGTGGTTGAGAAATAACATGGTAGTCATCACCTGGCTTTTCGTGTTTATTTTGCATCGGGGTTTATATTAGCATGTGTGGCTTTTCAAACATTCTAACTAACATCTAGAACTTGAGTCACGGACTAGGAAAGGTGGAGAGTGAGTTGGATGACCCTGGTTTTGGTGCTCAGGGGTTGTGGCTTCCTAACTCTGACATCAGGCCCAAGGTTCACCTCTTGCTTCTCTCAACTCCTGTACAATAATCTCTTCCTGCCCTCCCGGGTGATCCATTCTTTTCTCTTCATAGCCCTAAAGCATATTGTTTGCTAATGTGCTCATGCTTAGGCTTCTTCTCTTCTGGGCATACTTTGATTTGATCTAGTCTTACCAAAAAGCTCATGTCATGAAGCTAGTCACATTTAAAACAAAACTATAAATTTTCTTATTGTAATAAACAATTTAGCTTTATTTTATGTATTATGCATCTACTGGATTGTGTGTGATCTCATAGATAATCTGATGTGTCTAACAAGAGCACATAGAGCTAAATAATGATAAAATCGATGCATGTCGTTCTATATTATATAAAGCTAAAGAAAGGGAATATATAAATGAATGGAAAACCAAAGGAAAGTTTTCTTTAGAGCACAATGATATTTTTTTCTTTTTAGGACTCAAAGGTTAAACATATTACATGTTATAACCCCACCAGTTGTACGGTTTTGGAAAATATGTTTTATCTTTTCAATATTCAGTGCTGAAACAAATTATACTGTATAACTTTATCATTTGTAAGCTATATGACTTCAGATAATTTATGCAGCTTCCTTAAGCTTTAATTTTTCCATCTGCAAAACAGGTATAAAAATAATAGATTTTTGTGTTTTAGAATTAAGCAAGATAATGATGTGGCATTTTTAAAGTGCCTGGCAAAAAGTAATTGCTCAACAAAAGCTAAGTATAACACCAATGACATTAAACATCATAACTGAACAAATATGCTACATAACCTTATATTTTAACTACTTGTGTGCATGTGACTAATTTTCTTACTTCCTATAAACTGCTCAAAGTAGTAGCCATATTTCATTCTAGGGAATGCCTACTGTACATTTTAAAACTTCTTAAGCATACCACATAAAACAACTTAATTCATTGTGTTTACAGAATTAAAGATTACATTTACTTATGTTGGTTCACTGGTATGCACTGAGCTGCTAGTGCATGCAAAGCAGAAAGACTCTGACTCATAGAAAAATCCAAACAGTCCCTGTCACAATGGATTTGTAAATGGAAGTGCAAATGGGAACTACAAATATATAATGTGATTACTGATCATCCAAATGTAAAGAACCTTTTGGTAGCTTACCAGTATATGACTAAAGGCAATGTACATTAATGGCATGAAAGCAGAATCCCCATGCACAGTTTCTGAAGTGAATGGAGGAAGCAGATTAATAATCATGACCACATGACGATGAGGAGGATGAAAGTGATGATGAGAATACCTTCAACAATAACTGAATGCTTACTATATGCCAGAACCCTAGGTCATAGGTGTGAAGGTCCAAGTGACTAAAGAAGTTGCCAGACTAGGCTAAGCCCTAGCACACAGGAGGATACAGTTCTCAGATCCACTCTAAAGGGAACCATTGCCATAGATCAAAGTGCACTCTACATGCATGGCCAATGAGGAAGGATGCAAGCGCTGCACAACTCTAGTTACTACTGAGGCCAACAATAGCAAAAGTTCATGAGAATGATGGCCATCCTCAATAACATCATCCTAGACTTTGGAATTAGTTGGAAAAATTAACATAGGTGGATCTCTTGATAGAAAAGGAGTTGCTTTAAGCTCTCTGCTATGGGTCTGCTATGTTACCACTGCTTTGGTATTAATTCAGAAGGCAGGAGCTGACAATTACTAGATAGCTGGGAGCAAACTCTTTCAAAGATATATTACCATAAAGCACTTGGCCAGTGTATCCCTTACAGTTAGTATGAGTTAAGGCCAATTCATTTGAGCTATAAAAATAAAAAAAGATAACAACAATAATATATCCTTGAAAAACATGATGGTTCCATACAGAATCCCACACAGAATATGGAACCGGTGACCAACATGTAGATTTGTGGCACTGCTCAACAGACTCCAGAGTCCAAACAACAATGAATGCAGTATGTGAATCCACAGCTACAATTTTCTCATGTATGACAGATATAATATCCCTCATTTTACTTAACTGTTTTGGGATACCATGTGTGAATGAGCACAAAGGAATAGAAAAAAAAATGGGCTATACAAACTATAAACAGGAACTGCAGCTTTTTCATAGACTCTGGTTCCCCTCTAGAAGAGGAAGAGGAAGAGGAGGAGAAAGAGAAAGAGGATGAGGAAGAGGAGCAGCAGCAGCAGCAACAGCAGCAGCAGTAGCAGCAGGAGGAGGAGGGGGAGGAGGAGGAGAATGAGGAGGAGGAGGAGGAGGAGGAGGAGGAGGAGGACATATCCAGTGGCAATCTTTTGGATTAGAGTATATATTTTAGGTAATGTCAAGCCAAGAATCTAATATGAAGCTTAGCTTGCCCTTAACTGGGGATACAGCACATTCCACAGAAATCTATTGCCTCATTGTAACTCTTTACATATACCCTCTATAAAATTTGCAGCTTGTCTCATACGAGCCAGTTGTGGCAGTTAGTGCAGCACTCTCAAACTCCTTGAGAGACTGAAAGGTAAAATATACATTATCTCATTGTGATACACTAATTGGGTTAACTCTAGTACAAATTGCTAGGGATTCATGATTCTGGGCTCTTTTATTTTACCTCAGTTTGAACCTCTGTAAAATGAGATTAATGACAAGTGTGATGTTACAGATGTTTCAGGAATGTCAAATTTAGAGTACTGTTTTAGTAGCTATTCAATGTATGCATCTTCCTTAATATTTATAAACCTCTGAAACCACCTTATCTGTAAGGCTGCTTAAGTATACATTATTAGCCTTGAGACTTAAAATTACTGTTTCATTATTTTTCTCATTATGTTCATTCTATGGGGGTTTTCTTATAAATATTCAAAATGAGCTATTGCCTTTATTGGACAATCAACTTAAGTTTGCTCACAAGATTTAAAGAAACAAAATAGGACATAAATTTGTAAGATCCAAAGTGAGACAAATGTGTAATCTCTTTTCTAAATGAGTTTTTTGTAGGAAAATACTAATGGTTGGATAACTGTATCTTTTAATAAAATATTACTACAAACTCCCTTACTGGCTTTGACTCCTCTTTTTAGAAATAGGCTGGATGACATGCAGCGATTTCACACTATCAGATACACCTCCAATTTCCATTAGACATTGCTAGGCTTCATAGGATTTTTGTATGGCTTCCTTTCCTGTTTTTCTAAGCCACTGTTCCTTGCTACATTTTTTATAAACTTCCCAGGACTGATTCAATGGGCACAAGAAGTACAGACAGATGATGAAACCTGGCTCAGCATGGTAGTGAAACTAGAATAACCATTTATTATCTATTTACTTTCTGCCAAATATTTCCTAAAATGTATTCCATGCAAGATTTCATTTTATCCTTATGCTGCCTCCCTAAGCTAATCAATATTATAATCTTCCTTTTACATATAAGGAAATACATGTTCAATAAGAGAGCAATTAACATAAGGTCATCCTGTTGCTAGTTTGTGGAGCTAGGATCAGGGTCTAGTGCATATATTCATGACCATTATAGCTTCCAACATTTGATTTTCCTTATGTCTTTCCTGGTGCCTTAGTTTGGAAAGACCCTGCAACATTTCAATAGGATGTGCTATGTTTCGTTAGCAAACAACTCTACTTATATGTAGTTTAAGAAATAACTACATGTGGCTTATTTCTCACTCATGCTCAAGTCCAACATGAGTCACTGAAGGTGTTTCCTACTCATTTATTTCAGGTTGCAGGCTCAGAGCAGCTACCACCTCTTGGCAAGCATGAGAGAAGAGTACTTCAGAGCATCTTGTCAATACACATAGTAGTCTACAAGAAACATCTCTATATGTTATTTCTACTCCCACATTTTTGGCAGGAATTAGACACATGGTTTCCCAGACCTAGAAAAAGAAAGAAGTTCAGTTCTCCTATCTAGCAGAGGCTACCTACAGATCTGCAGGCAGGCAGTACTAGTGACTATCAGGGTGATCTGAGGAATTTCTCATTCCTGCCTTCAGGATAGGTCTAAGGAAATGTGCCTGGAAAGGTGGTGTGACTTTCCTAACACTGTCCAAGCAAACCACCTGTAGGCAGAGGAGAGCTGAAAGCCCAGGTTTTTCCAGCCTAATGAACTTTCCTAACACACCCTCATGTGAACTAACTTCTTAAGAGTGATGGCTTCTAGTTTACCTAGTGCTCTGTCATGGGTAAACTACAACTGTACTGTGCATGTCTGCTGGGCTATGGAAGGAAGAAATACTAATTTGTTTTGTTTCCCCTTTTCAATAGTTTGTACTTTTTTTCTTCTTTATTTCTTATGCATTTCTTTCTTTTTCCAATTTCACATGTATGTATCTGGTAATATGAATGACTGATTGGAAGACAACACTATGTATAAAATTCATATTACTTTGTTAAGTGAAATTCTGTATCACTTGTAATTTTTGTTTTTAATTCTAATTTTTACTCTTTTTTTTAAGTTAAGTCAGGGGCTGGGGAGATAGCTTCATGGCACAAGTGCCTGCCTGGCAAGTGCAAGGTTGTGAGTTTGAACCCCGGTCCTGCGCAAAAAAAAAAAAAAAAAAAAAAGTTAAGTCAGAGTTAGTATTACCTGTGGTTAATGGGCAGAAAATGCCTTCTCACAGGTGGCCTATACCTTAGAAAATATTAGGACACATTTATATCCTTCAGGTCCACTAAGATCACCACTAGCTTACCTGTCTCATCATCAGGAAGCTGTTATTGTCCTCATCTTATGTTGTACTTGTTGAGGGTCAGGCAGACCTGGCAATTCATCTGCCCTAGAAGGCAGTGGCAGAATGGCTTCAGTCTTAAGCCATACAGTATAGGGCTTCAGTCTAAGCCAAATGGTGCTTTTTCCAAGGAATCATCACTGCATACTGAACACAAGCTCATATTGCAAACAGAAACGTGCTCGTACAAATGGCAATGGTTATGCTCAAGGCTGAAAGTCACCAGGGAATACAGACTGTAACCAAATGTCACCTCCTTTGCAAGTTTATGTCCATCAGGGTGTGATTTTTTTTCCCTCAGAACTTATAACATCTTTAATAAAAAATGTTCATGAACATATATGAGATGTTTGACCCATTCTATCTATGTATTAGTGACATTATCTGATAATAATAACACTGATACTAATGGAAAGCCTTTAAAAAAAAAAAAAAGAGTAAAGAAGGCCAGTGAGATAGCTCAGAAGACTAAGCACCTGCCTTGGCAAGCACAGGGACAAGTATTCGATTCCCAATCCCGCATGTCATGCCAGCCTGGCCTCTGGGGCACCCTGAGTTGGAGATGGAGCTGGCATGGTAGAACACACCTATCTCAACAGGAGAGGCTGAAAACAGGAGGATTACTGTGAGTATAAGCTGCATAGTGAGACCCTGCACCAAATACATAAATGAATAACAATAATAAAAACACTGAGTTAAGCTATCTAATTAAAATAGAATGCTCACAGAAATGATGTGACAGAAATCACCTTATGCAACACCAAAATACATTTCTTAGTCAACTCTCCAACACTTAAAAAGGCATTCAAAATATGGCGCACTTTCTTTTCTGTTGGCTAACTTTACATTGAAGTTTATAAAAATGAAAGAAAAGATGATAAAACAACTTAAAAGCACTCTAATATTATACTGTTAAACAAAAATTGTTTAAAATGAAAAGGCTTGTTTCCAATTTATTTCATTTAAGATTATAGACCTGAGGCACACTATGTAATACCACATTGTTTCTCAGATGTAAGAAACAGAAGGTGTAAATAAGGACCAAAATATAACATAGGTATTGTTGAGGGCCCGCCAAATAGCTCAGCGGATTGAAGTGCCTGCAAGCAGGAGCAGGGGCTGGAGATCTGATCCCAGAGACTGCCTTGCTGGCCCTGCCCCCCAGGGTGCGCTGAAAGGACAACTGAGAGTGGGTGTGGTGGTGCATGCCTGTCATTCTGTAATCCTGTCATCCCAGCTCTTGGGAGGCTGTAAATAGGCAGATCACTACAAGTCCAATCTAGTAGTGAGTTTCTGAATGACTTGTGGACCCTTCTCTAAAAAATACAGAAAAATAAATAAATAAATAAATAAATAAATAAATAAAAATAAAATAAAAAGGTATTGTAAAATAAGATATTCAAATGGCATGGACAAAGTGGAAGATAATGAAAATGAGGAAAAAGTTATATTATTTAAAGGTACAAATTCTCTACAATCAATGTGATCATTATGTATATATAAAATGTACCATTATTATCTAATTGGAAAGAAAATAGAAAAGACTTAAAGGTATCTACTAGGTGAGTTATAGCAGTCAGGCTTGAATATATTATGAGTAATGTTAGTAACAGTTTTTACTGAATGAGATTGGTAAGTTACTCTTGGAGTCTTTGGTATGATGGCTAGCTCAAATTTTTCCTTCTTAGCCCTTTAATGCCTACAGGTCCCTTTTTGTTACAGTGCCCAAAACAATGGAGCATAATAAAATGTGTTGCATTCAAATTTTGTCCCTTGAATTTTTCTAGATAATATATGTGAATCTCATTCAAAAAATTAAAAAGTTCAATCTTTGACATCAGTAGGTTAATAATGCTAAACTGCTTTATGACAATATGTTATATCCTCTTCCCTTTCCACATCATCCATCACAACACTGATAGCACTGGTTTTAAAGGTCTTAACATTTGAGGCTAACTGCTTGGTTTATTAGTATATCTGGATTTAGGCTGGTTGTTTTGCATGCTGGTCTACTGGTTTCTAAATATACTTTAAGGATGTAAGTAAAAGCCTGGTAGGAAAAAAGATGCAATGATGGTTGGAAAAATAACATGTTAAAGGAAAAGCATCAATATGTAGAGCAGTGGTTCTCAACCTTTCTAATGCTGTGACCTCGCAATACAGCTCCTCATGTTGCAGTGACCCCAAACCAAAAAATAATTTTGGTAGCTACTTCAAAACTTTAATTTTGCTACAGTTATGATTCGGAATGGCTTTAGGCGACCCCTGTGTTTTGGTCATTCGACCCCTGCCAGGGTTGGGACCCACAGGTTGAGAACCACTGATGTAGAGTAAGCGTAGTGGGTAGAGTAAGTGCAGTAGGGAGGTAGGAGGTCGTAGGGTCCACCAAAATTCAACACAGTTACCAAGTAAAATCATCAAGAGCATATACAGGGCCCAGTGGGTTAAAGCACTTGCTTAGCAAGCGAAAGCAAGCACAGGGACTGCAGTTATATCCTGGGCAACACATGCTGTGCCAGCCCAACCCCCAAGGCAGGCTGAGCCAGCCAGAGTCCAGGCATAGCAGCACATGTCTATAATTCCAGCACTAGGGAAGCTGAAAGCAGGAGAATCACCACAAGTCTGAGCTGTATAGTGAGACCCTGCAACAACCAGTACATTTTTAAAAAGCATATATAAATCTAGGATTTTATGGGGACATTTAAAATTCTAAAAAAAATTGATATATACATATATAGAAGAGTCATAGGTTTGGGGGGAATAATTACAGATGTGAAATCCAAATATATATCTTTATGCTGTGAGCTGCTTAATTATTATATTTAGATAATATAGCATGAAATAAGATGGAGAACTAGGACACTGAAGCATTTGTTTTAATATTACTGTACAAGTTAATTTTACATGTCATCCACCTTTTTCCTGTTATAATTTGAAGCCAGCCTATCCTCAGCCTCGAAATAAAGGTTGCCTTGTTAGACTCTGCAATATACAATGCTTCTTACCTAGAGGGAAGTGAGTGATAAGAATCTGAAGATCCCCAAACTGCACTTCAACCTGATATGGCACCATGTCCATCCAGGGTGCACTTAGAAAACAACCCGTAGAGCTGGGAATATAGCTCGTGTGTACAGCAACAACCTAAAGTGCACAGGGTTTTGGTCCCAACCCAGCACTGCAAGCAACCAAAACAAAGACTTTAGTTCCCCCACTAATGTAACTGATACGAAAATATAAAATATTATGCCCTTAATAGAGACATGTGTAAACAAATACGTCTGGGTCAGGCCTTATAATAATCTGGGGGAAAGGTATACCCTTTACACTACTGTAGAGCCCCTGCCAAAAAAAAAAAAAAAAAAAAAAAAAAAAAAAAAAAAAAAAAAAAAAAAAAAAAAAAAAAAAAAAAAAAAAAAAAAAAAAAAAAAAAAACCATCTAGCATTCACTTTTGATGTGTTTTTTTATGTCTTTATATACTCATTTAGCATATTCTCTTTGAATAACTACTCTGTCAGGCACTATGCTGGACACTAGGCAGAAATAATCTCTACCTTTAGCAAATCTATAGTGTAGTAAGCATAACAGAGAGGGGACTCATGCTCAAAAATGAACCACTACATGTAAGTACCCAGAGTACCTAAGAACTCATGAAAAAACCAAAGACCCTGAACCTTCCAGGGAGGTTTATGCAATTAGCAATATTTAAGATGAGAGCTAAACAACTAAGTTGAAGACAACAGCATGTAATACAACAAAAAATACCATCAAATTCATGTTATTTTGTCTTATGAAATTCTGCATTATTTCTAATTTTTAAATTATTATTTTGTGTTCTCTTAATAAATAAGGTGAGAGCTGTATAATTGTTTGTAGACATATTGTGCTGCAATAGTTGGATCAAGTTTATAAAATAGAAAATAATTAACTTTTATATATTACCTTTGCAGAATGTCCCTTTGATTTTCCAACAACACAATGAGATAAAATTATTATTTTCATTTTACAAATCAATCAGAGATATAAACTGAATTTCCTTGGATTGCTTCATTAGATGGCTTTGAGTCAAAACTAATTTTCAGAGTCCATATAGTAATATGGTCATTTTTCCAGATTATAATCATCAAGTAAATTTAGACTTTGTCATAGGTTAACTCAGTAATAATTTATATATGTAGATTATTTCATAGTTTTTTATTCCATTGTTACACATAAAACTATTATATAATAGTACTATTACATAGCAGTACTATTACTATTCAATTCATTCAAACAACCAGGTTAACCCTTCTTTTGGTGACTACTTAATAATCAATTATATTGAAATGACTCAAAATTTATTTTATGTTTCACAAAACATCTA
This sequence comes from Myocastor coypus, assembly GCA_004027025.1. Lineage (NCBI taxonomy): Eukaryota > Metazoa > Chordata > Mammalia > Rodentia > Myocastoridae > Myocastor > Myocastor coypus. The sequence continues at coordinate 34,303 of PVJA010019097.1, forward strand.
GGTAGAACCTTTCCCTGAAAAAGATGGGGCAGCATAACTGTGATTGCTTTTTAAAGTCAAACCTCATTCAAAGATATTAAATTTCTGTTTAACATGTCAATAGACATGCTATTATTTTGAAGATTTAACTGCAATGATTTTTTTTCTGAACCTAGTGAAAGTCCTTTACCCAGATAACTTCATGGTGCTTTTCTTGTGTGTGTATGTGTGTGACTTAGGAGAAGTTCTGAATTTCAGATATACCAAAAGTAAATCTGTGTCAATTTACTAACCATTGTCAAAATTAAAAAAAAAAAATTAAAGTAATTCAAAATGGCAAAAACAACTTAGATTGTGACATGAAATAAAAATGGTTATTTTTGCATACAATGTTTTTGGAATATATTTCTGGATGTATTTCTTTGCATTGACTTATATATGAAGACATCATTTTAATTCTCTGTCACTAATTTTCATTCATTTTAAATTTTGGTCACATACTAAAATAGTATGTAAATAAAGAGAAGCTTTTCTAAAGCAAATATGGAAATTATCTATGATTTTATTGGCCTAAAAGTAAATATACCATGAGTAAAAACGAAGCATGAGGTCCAGCAATATAGCTCAGTGGACTAAGCACTTGCTTAGGTAAGCACAGAGGCCAGCGTTTGATTCCTGGCACTGCATGCCTCGCCTGCCCCAAACGCAGGTGCACAGAGTGGTGATGGGGTTTGGGTGTGGTGGTGCAGGCCTGTAATCCTAGCACTAGGGAAACAGAAATCAGGAGGATCACTAGGAATCTGAGCTGCACACACACACACAAACCCTTAAAATAAGCATAATTTTGTAGTAAAGATGGATGTTAGAGAATATAATTCACATAAATATCACTAAAAATATTGGAGTAATTTATATACCAGGATATTCTATAACACCCAAACTTATTGGCTTATTAACTTCTACAATCACTGAGTACTTGAAGTATTTTCAATCATATGCCACAGTAGAGATGGCTCAACTTCTGTGTTTGGCAACCTGTCATGGTTTACATTACAGCTTCATTTATTTCACATTAATCATACTCAAAGACCTCGGGGTATCATGAGAACATGATAAGCACAAGGATCCTTGAAGCAGGGGCCTGCAGAGGGCCGACCAGGGTGCTGTTTTCCCTTAGCAAAGGAGGCTGCATTTAGCGAAGAGACTGGGGCCTGCCCAGCCCACAGCTCTTGCCAAGGTGAGCCACAGAACAAGGTGGCCTCACAAGATATGAGCACAAGCTGCACTAAGGGGTCCCGGTGGGCCCCACTGTTTGCAATGGGGAAGCATACGAGGTGCAGGGGAGTGTACAGAACCTGAAGAGCTTTGCCAGGTGGGAAGGCAGGAAAACCTGATGCCCTCAAATGCATCTTAGCCAAGAAAGTTTCTGACTCTAACTGGGTTCCTGGGGATAAGCCCTCCTCTGCAGGGAGGAGACATTGCTTTAGCTGTGTCATTCTTAGCATAGAGATATAAAAGATAAAGGAGAACTTTAAGCTTAGGAACCCGGAAATACTCAGCCATAAAGTAAAAAACCCAAGCTCTGATCTTTGGGGTCATGTGGTCAAACCTCTTTTCACTCTCTAACATGCATTTTGTGGCTCACACCACTTTACTTTCAATTCAGTCTGGCACAAAACCACCCAGTGGCACAGAAGCCCAACATGAGGGTAAAAGAAAATCGCTGAGCTCTAGCTCTTCTCTTGTAATCCTTGGAGAACAATTTAGTACTGAACCTGTATCCAAGATACAGAACACTTTTTCCTACACTGAGAGGGAATGACACAACTGGGCATTGTGGTGCGACCTAAATTCACAGATGAACATTTGGACAGTGACTTGCCCGTCACCTGGCATTAATCCTTTGCCCTTCAGCCTCAGAAAAAAATGTGAAACAGCCAGGAAAGCCAAGTGAAACCACTGTTACCTCATTATAGTATAAAAAGCTTTTGCGGGACTGGATTTGCTCTCCTGTGCTACTTTAATGTTGGAAATGGGGAGGCCGGAAGGAGCAGTCTTTCATGGGGCTTGAGCTATCTTCGCAGCAAGCAGTTGATAGAATGCTGCTGTTTTCTGACCCTGATTTCTTTTCCAGTGCGGCAAATCAAACCCAAGGTCCTACAGATGAGGCAAACACTCTAGAACTGAGATACTTCCTCAACCTTCTGATCCTGGTTTCTGTAGCCCCCATTTGACATTACCCCCACTTTACTCCACACAGCAATCAACAGAGTTGGGACGCTAGCACCCCATCAGTTCTAATACCCACTAATCACATTAAAGGTGAGAACCATATAGTATTAGGTTATCTGCCACATCATTATAAAGCTTAGAAAGCTTTCTCTGCCTTACTTATTGATCAACAACACTAGCTTTTACAACTGATTTTCATCAGAAGGGCACTGTACTTCATATTGTTGAATTTGGGTCTTTTTGTTTTTATATTGCCCAGACAAAGCATATATAAAAATATCAATTATTTTTTTCAAATAGTTTTTCCTAGTAACTTTCCCTAATACAGTTTCTTGCTTACAATGGGCAGTCCCATTTTAAAATTTCATGCATGCTGCAATTCCTACAGTTTTATCATTTATCAACAAATCAACTACCTGCTTAGCTGCCCTCATGAGGGATTTAAAATAGCCGCCCCATGAAAATCCTGGGTATTTACTATTTTATAACAAACTTGATTGTCACCTATGATATTTCAAAGATCACTCCTCATATAGACATCACGCTGAAAATTAGATGCAGGGCCTGCTTTTCATGGAACATTATGCAGAGGCACTCTGACTAATAAATCTTTGTAGCTAATGCATTCCAGATGGAAGCCATGTCTCACAGATTTAACCTTCCTAAACCCTTCCAAAAATTCCTCCCATCAAAAGCTCTCTGGATGAGATATGTTTGATTGAAATGGGATCATCAATACATGACAACTAAGTCACAGTACAAATGATTGCTGCCTGCAAGAAAATTGCTGTATTCCTTCCCACAGAGACATGGTTTTGGACAACCCTCAGGACAAGAAGATGGACCTAATCGGTCTTACTGGGCGATTTAAAGGCCTTTTTGCCTGAATCCCCATTGCCGTTCACAGATGCTACGGAGAAAACAGCTATTTTTTGTCTAACTTTTGCCCATCTATAACAAAGGCTGCTAAATGGAAGGATCAAGACTCTTCCAGGAGCCACTAATTAACATCCTGTTTAATCATGTCACCATGTTTAGCAGTCTACATCATTAGTTTATGTCAGGCAGGCACAATGCAACATCCAAATGCCTCCATGTAAATCCTTGCAGAATCAGTCATGTGCAGTGGAAAGAGCAGTGTCGTACAAGACGGGAGCTGCACCTGTAATATTCGGTACCGTTACAAATCACCCATGGCTGGCTAGCTCATACAGCCTACAAGCACTTTGCTTTTCCTTCCAGTAGTTTCTCAAGCAGAGGTCAACTTACAGTGGATGGTTTTCATGATATTCTTGCAAGGGGACTGAGAGCTAGGAATGGCTTCTAGCTACCACATTCTGCTGCTGTTCGCAGACTGGATCCTTTACAACAGAGACCACTTTGGCTGTAGTTTTTCTTTAAGTTATTTAGGACAGGGCCTACAGGATCTACAGGATCTATAGGTTCTCACTATCTAGATTGGGCTCATAGTGATGCTCCTGTTTTTAGCCTCCCAGGTGCTGGGATTACAGGCATGCGCTATCATGCCCAGTCTCAGTTGCCGTCTCAGCACACCCTGGGGGTGAGGCTGGCATGGCATGCCAGAGATGAAACCCTGGCCACTGTGCTCTGCCGAAGTAGGCACTTTAGTGAGCTGAGCTATCTATCTGGTTCCAGAGACCAGTTTGAACAATCAGGGCCTGGAGAATTGCACTGGAAGGTGATTGCTGATAAGATTTAAACTCATAACCAACTTCTCCGATCCTCCCTTCAAAATATCTAAAATCTGGAGCTGACATGAAGTAAAATATCATTAATTCAGACCAATGAGATTTGGCTGGAATGAACTAATAAAACGCAAATGTTTCAAAATATAAACAAATGCTTTTTCTCCTTTATTTTATTTTTACGTTCAGCAACTACAGGTTTTGGGATCCAAAGTACTTTCTAGAAAACATTATTTCTAGTCTATCTTAAAATGGGATACCATTTGCTGCAACTGTTTGGATATTACAGATTATCATGCTGCTAAACTCATGCAAAATGCCTCTCTCTTCACATTCTTGTGGTGGCTTTCTGCCTGGTACAAGCATCCCTGGAGGATACAATTGAGACTCAGGCTCTGCTCCAGCTCATGTAAAAGTCCATGTGCTCCTACAGCTCTAGAATATTTCCCTTCCTCACCTGTCTGTTTAAGGTGCTTCTTATATAAACTCAGAGGGCCCAGTCACAAGACATCAGAAACACTTCATTTCCCCACCAAATAAACATATCAATTGTTGGGTATTGGGACCCCCTTGGTTCTGGCATATGAATAGTAATAATCAATAGCCCCGAAGGCTGACACTAACAACAGTTCTACAAAATACTGTCTATGGTCCCAAACTTAATCCTGAGGGGATTTGACCCTAGAAGATACAAAAAAAAAAAAAAAAAAAAAAAAAA